>CAJDYZ010002448.1:54397-69631 GCA_903986555.1 Heterotrigona itama
TATTTTTAACCACGAACTACATTCACAATAAGAAATAACAAAGTAAGAGATAACGATGCTTCTAATGACCGATTTCTCTGTGACAAGATAATTGCTCTAAAAATCTATCGTTCCACCGAACGTGGACTATCACGTGGAAAAAGCCATGAAGGATTACGCGAGAACCGTTAAAGCAGAAGTTATTATGTTCTTGGATTCGTTTCGACGAGTACGAGGTGGTTAAATTATGGTTTCTACGAGAAGTAGATGAATGGTAACGCCTCCGTGAGTATTCCGTTTGACAAAGAATGACGAAGGATCGAGTGATGTTTCTGCTAGTGGAGAAAGGATAATTCTATTCTCGACAGTTGCTCGCAACGGTACCTAATATATAGGCAATGCAAGATTTCTTCGAGATATCTCAGTATTCCATTTTTCTTCTACTTTCGAATAATCTCTGTATCGACCCATCCCGGCTATCTAGATTTGAGTTAGCTTTGAATTGAATTATCTTCACAAAAATATGAAGATTCACGGTCTACTTGTACTACTACGTTAGATTAACATTGCTTTATGATTTTCTTCTGAATTTGCTTAGATAAGCATTGGTCACTGTAATTTGTTATATCGTTTCAAAACGTTATATATATTAGATTATCTCGAAAGTTTCTTTAATTGATTGTTTATTGATGAATTACGTGTACGCAATATTTTATATTTTATACTACGCTATTGAATTATTTATAATCGATGCTGGCCTATTATCTTCCTGCATCTCTCTGAAAGTCTCATAATGCCATCTTTCCAAAACTTCCAGCAAAATATTGTTCCAGGTGCATTTTTATGTCGCGAGATACATCATCGAGCCAAATCTTTTACCACGGACGGAATTTTTTAATGAAAGAAACAGACAGTAATTAGACGAAGATATTCTATTTTATTCTTTATACTTTCTGTGTAGTATACTGCTCCATCTGTGCATTGGCGCCACGATACTAGAGTGGAGACTTCAATGCCCGCAATACGCGGCATACTGACTCGCTGGGATAATTTCTGGGTTATACGATCGATTGGATAATGTTTAATAGTTCCTACAAACTACGGATGAATAAATATAAGAGTGTTGCAATTGAAACGGACGATTTCACGAGCGTGCAATATCATTCATAACTTAAACTAATTAAAAGAGTTGTTACAATAACATTTGTTGAACTCGAAGCTAGTTAAACACAATATGCTTTGTGTTTTGCTGTAAAAGGATGAATTATGTATTAAAACAAATAAAGTTTTAAATTCTAATTTTAAACGTTAATAATAAGATATAAGATACGAAAAATGTAGATTAGATAATACAAATCATTAAAAATGGAACAATGAGCATCTAGAGATTTTAATTTTAATAATTGTAACATTGTAATGTATCATAATGATCAAAATGTATGAACGCGATCGACGCTATTTTCAAGAAAGACATACATAAACGTTGAAACTTTTATTAAGGTTTTGGTCAATTCATGTGCAATGATTTAATGCATAAGCAGTTGGATCTAAATCAGTATTAAATGAATTAAATAAATTAATACAATATATATATAAATAAATATAATAATATTAATAATATTAATAATAATAAATAAATACAATAATATTAATAATATTAATAATAATAAATAAATATAATAATATTAATAATAATAAATAAATATAATAATATTAATAAATAATAATGTTATTAAATAATAAATATTATAAAATAATAATAACATTTTACTACAGTCCAATGATAAGTAAGAAATAATTTGGATAGGTTTTAAAAAGGATCGAAATTAACCTGAATCCATGATACAACGATGCTGCCAAATATTACGTAATCGTGCAATTACGTGTAATCGTCGTAGCATGAACCGTTTAAATAAGAGTCAAGGTCTCTTGACCAGCGAAAATTAATTATTCCAGTGGAACAGATGAGAATTAACATTATTCGCCAATTAATTTGTATCAGATCCGTTAGCATAATGGCTTCGATCCGTTTAAGAATATCTCGGTCTGATTTGGCTGGCATTCGTGTCCCACTTTATCGTTTTCTGAAAATAAAATTAGTAGTACCGTAAGAAGAAAAGTGATATTTCATGTCCAGAATCTGTGACAATTATATGCTATTAGGTATCCAAACAAATCGATCAAACTATAACAATTAATAATATAGCTTGAAGACTATGCACATATTTTTTATTATCTACCAATACAGCTTTCAAGGATCATCATCCTCGATGATGTCACCTATAAATGTATCTGCATTCGTGAATAAAATTTCTTATTATTCTTTACAATTATGAAATAAATGTATATGAGGGAAATGTAATAATACCTACTTATAAATACGTTTTCCCTTGAATTGTTGTATATTAAAGTAACTAAAATTTAGAGTATTTGATTTTATTTTGTATCTTTTTACGATAGAAAGATTAGTAATTAAAATAAAAATTAAATAACGCCCAATTATATCAGTTAAATGTGAATAGTAGAAAAATCTAATCTAAAATTTGTTTACTATCATCTACGATTATAAAGTAAAACGACTATGAACTTAAAAATATGATGTCGATATCTGATATAAAAATTAAAATAATTTAAATAATTTTATTAATGAAACTTAATATGAAAATTGAAATAAATGAAATATTTGATTAATGAAATTTACTTTCGCTTGCGTAGAAAAAGAATTAATACGATCTAAATATGATTTTGATGTCGTTCTGTGCATGCCACAAACCTAAGTTGTCTAAGCATTAAACCGTAAGTTGATAATTTATAACATTCTCCGTTCCTTGCCAAGGTTGCTCGTTCGTCAAATGTTTTTTTTTTTTTTTTTTTTGCACGGTGTACTGCATCGGTAACAAGTGCAGCTGCCGATGTGGAAAGAAAGGACCTCGGTTCAGCGAACACAGCGGAAACTGTCACCGCTCGTTCATGCGAAATCCATTTGCCGCAAGTGTAACCGTTTCACTTTTATGAATTATTACTATTGCGATCGACCGAGATTCGTTGTTGCCTCGCATTTATATCTGTCCATTTGGTTTTCAATCTTTCGCTGGAATCTACGCAACTGCAAAAATATCGTGCGCCGATTAGGACGGAATTCGTAATGAAAAAACAAGGAATTTTTTCCTATTACAGCAAGAATTAAACTATTTCAGTTGCTCGAACTGTTTCTACAGTTTCACTAATTAGTTTCATTGATTAAGAAATTCTGTTCATTTCGAAACGATAATTGGATATTATGTTAAATTTCAATTGATTGAAAGGAAATTAGGCAAATTGACAAATTTTCAAACTCGTTTTCTTTTCTTTTTTTGCTTTTTAGCTTTTTTCAATTGTATACTATGCACTGTATATTGTTTTAATTGTTTATATCCAATCATCTAGGTATGCATATTTTAGAAATTTTGTTTATCGTTTCAGAAATGCGTTGGTTTCGTGGCCACGCCGAGGCGCCAAGACTTTTAAGCTTAAGCCCCCTTCAAGTTGACGAAGACCTTGACGGAGCGTCTTACCACTTTCATGCCGCGTCTCAGTACAGAGGTAAGAATCGTGAGAAACCACCGATACAATTACCACACACTGCCAAGACCAGGATGCGCCGTGAACTTTCGTAACGCGAATTACAATCATTCTGAAGTTAATCAACGGCTGATTGCATCTCATCGAAATCGAACGTAACTTTCAACCAAGCGCACCATGTGCTCCTCTCGCTTCACTTTATATCCACAAGATGTACAAATTTTTAATTAACAAATTATCGAAACAGCTATTAAAATATGTAGAACAGCGATCTAGATTGTCTAGATTACTTGCGGATTTTCAGGGATTTGAAAATTTTTATAAACTGAAGAAATGGAAGCTGAACGAAAATTTGCCTCATCTCTATTGTTATACATACCATAATAAATATTCCAATGCGTGCATTTTTCTAATTTCTAGTTCCTCATAAATAAGCATGAGCATGGCGTAGTCTAGTTATAAAATGTTTATTGGGTAATAAACAATGTACGACATGAACAATTTTTTCTCTCGTGTATGTGTTCGTCGATGATACTTAGCGTGTCGTTTCGTTAAAACCGCTTTCGAAAGCGAAGAAACTTTGCATAGTCTGTTCTGGCTATCACCGTGAGAGTCTGTTTTTGCGAAGCCAGCCTGCAGTCGACTACGAAAGAGGAGAGATTTACCTCGTTCGCCACGATGAGCTCAGCAACCTCACGCTCGACGCGTGAACATGCTTAATAACTCGGCATTGTATGAAAATATTCGTCACACAGAAGTTGGAAATTGCGACTGTGAATCTTACGAATCTCTACGTTGTTGTATTTGGAAGTATTTGTCGCTCGGAGGGTTTTGAAATAAATCAGTACGGTACTTTCAGTGATAGAGATTTGTAACGTGTCAACACGATAGATAAGGCTTCCTTTATTCAGTGCGTATGAAGCAAAAAAAAAAAAAAAAAACAATCTCGCTTTTATAACTGTCCCCGATGATTCTAATTTATTGCTTGATTTTATCACGAAAGTATGTTGCAAGAATTAAAAATATTTCGGCGATTTAATCTTTAGAATCTCTCGGACGGTGATTAAATTAAGTTTAACATTTTTCAAATTCTAGGTATACTATAAATCAAGTTCTAGGTATAGCATAGTCGAAAAGAAAAATGTCATCTGAAAACATTCCAAAACTTAATTAACTATCAGAATATTTGGAACGATGACCAATAACTAGATTTTCGATATTTTTTTCGATATTATGTTCGACTTATCATTAATTCTAAATCTTTTTTAAGTCGTTTAGAATCAATGATAATACGTGTAAAACGTTGCGGACATTTTTAATGCGATAGCACTGTCTTTTCAAAATTTGAACTTCAATCTAACAATGCGAGATTACAAAGCGAGGATGCAAGTAATCGCGAAATAATGACGAGATTAGTAGATAAGCGCATTCTTTCGGGTAAAAGTAGTAAGGTTGTTAAGGTTGTTAATCTCGGTGTACATTTACGTAACGTACGTAATGAACGTCATTACCGGAAAACCACAGTGTTAGTTAATGCGTTTCTGCGAACGTACTGTGACAACATCATTGTGGTTTTTGGCGGTGATGCACGGTCAACCTGCTATCATTCCCTCCAACAGTCTCGTTAATTTTTGCAACCGAAACCGCTTCGTTCGCGTCATACTGCAGGACTTTCTACAGAATCAAGCGACCTTCTCTGCTCGATTATACGAAAGGAATACGGCTGTATTTTGCCAAGTCAGTCTCGTAACGCTAGATAAAAACCTCGTGGCATTACTGGCCGACATCAACTCCGCGACGTTACGTGGACGTTAACGGGTTTCCTCGTGGTAAAAACGACAGGTGGTTAAGGATTTCGTAATGCTGTGTTGTCTGCGGGCGAGGGGGAAACTACAAATCATTTGAATCGGCCGCCGTCGAGAAAATTCCGGAAAAATCTCGTGGAAGTCACGGTTTTCAAATTCTTACGTAATGCGTTATAATCAGTCTGAGTGGTTTGTACTGTCACTTAGAAGTATGCGGATATTCCTTCTTCATTTTTCGCGTATCTGTTTGAAAAGAAGATACGAAATCATTGATAAATTCGAATGAATTTATGGTGTATTCATATATTATGTTTGCGTCGCATCAGAGAATATATTATTAAATATTTCACGTTTATGACAATCAATTCGAGTGAAATAAATTATTTTTATTTTAGTTTATTTTGTTTATCGATGGAACAGGCTCCTGTATTGTTATACAGTCGTGATGATATAAATAGAATATAACAAAAGGAATTAACATATGAAAATAAGGTAATTCAATTTTGCAGGTATTTTTGCGGTGATGTATTGATGAAGCAATAAAAAGACAAAGTAAAATCTGCAGAACGCAGAACGTGATATATGTAAATTAAGAATATGTAAATTTCAAGTTACACGGTGTTTCTGTTTTCTAAATTAGATTCCAGTTTCCCCCCCCCCCCCCTATATTTATGTAAGTACGAGAATTTACATAATAATCCATGGTTTATAGTTAGATTGCATTTTTGCGTATTTATATATCTAGAATTTCAATTTTGTACGGCAAGAAATCATGTTAATAGTTTTTGCTTTTCAATCAACTCGTCTCGCGTATTGCGAGTGAAATCGTTTGTTTTTTTTTCCATTTCTGACTGTTCGTCGTGTTACGTTTACCGCAAAATTGATCTTTTCTTTCTTTCCTTGCGAAACGTTTTCTTCAGTCGCCGTCGAACAACACGAAGGCCTATTCGTCGTGCAACTCTTAGCTCCAGTCTCTATTATTATCGTCGATAGTCGAGAAATATAGATATCGAGTGTAGCCGTACTTCCTGCAATTCTCTAAACTTGTACGCTCTGGCATTTCATCCCAGACAGAGAAATCTACCGGTCCCGAGCATCTGTGCAATTTAATTTATATTACGAAATTATCCCCATCATATTCCTGGTGTGTAACATCATCGACAACTAGCTATTACCATTACCATGTTTTTGGAGATGATCCTCGTACCATTTTCATATCACATTCTATCATATCGATTTAAACCGGTTAATAATAGGAATTAAAGTCAGAAAATATGAATAATGTTGTTGCATCTACACCGAAAATTATTTATTGAATTGAACGTGAACGCTCTCTTACATGCATAATTATTCTTAAGAGATGACCAACTTAATTCTTGGTTATAATATCATTATTTTCTACATAAATTAGCATTTAGTATATGTCAATAAAGTTGTAAGTTAAAAATTAACTGTACAAGCTGTAGTTTCAATCTGCCAAAAATATAGAAATTACAGTACTTGTTGTTACCTTAAATTAATTAATAGTACAAAAATTAATGCTACAAAGTAAAAAAAAAATCTAAATGTCATGAAATTATTAATTACTAATTAAAATTGTTAAGAGAACGTGAGGCATAAACAGTTGTCACCGATGGCAGGAAAGCTTTCGCATTTCAAATTTTCAGCGATAATAACTTCTGGATCTTGAGATATATCACCCTAAAAATTTTTTGAAGAACCTCCTCACGTGTTTCTGATACAAAATTCAAATTTTTAGCAAGATATATCTTCTCATTCACGAAACATTCGCGCTTAAAATTTTTTTGAAAATTGTGCCACCTTCTCAATGCACATTCAGAAATATTATTTAGAAATTCACTTCTAAAATTTGGTCGACGTGCACGCAACGGAAGTTTAATTGGTAATGAGCTCAAGGTTAATCTGATGTTTTTGTCGGCAGTGATACGGAAAAATTGACAAGTTTTGTTAATATACCGAAAAACAGTTTTTCTATACCAATCAATAATTTAATAATTTTTACATTTCTATCGCAAAGTTCTACGAATTTATTACAAATTTCAAATACAATAATTTTTTACAGGCTAAAACTAAATTTATATTTTGCATTGATGTATATTAAATTCTTGCAGTCAGAGAGTTTCACATAATATCTTTTTCTTCAGTGTATAATTTCATATTATTCTAGATCGCGTCAATTTATAATTTATAATTTTATCCGTTGGTAAAATTCTACCATAGAAAAAAATAATAGTATATCTATAAGATTGTAGGTATAGCAGAAATTTTGTTCACGTTTTAAATTAGATCCTTGCTGGGCAAAATTTGGTAAAAGATATTTCAAATGCCATTGAAAATATTCGATATTGCATAGTTTGAAAAGAATAATATTTTGAATTAGAATTTTGGTATTTCGGTTTCAAATACTATTTGCAATATGAAAAATGTGTTGCAATTAACTTAATATTAAAAGTCTATTATACGTTGCAATAAATTTTTAGTGTTAAAAAATATTTTGTTTATAAAATAATAATAATAAAATATTCCATTTTTAAAGTTGTACGTGTAATGTTAAAATAGATTATTCATCACTTAGTATTACTAAGCACTATTTTGAAAAGTTAGCTCCTATAAAAACTTGTGAAGAAAAAGAAATTGATTTATCGCTCGCGTGTTAACAGAAGCAACTTCAAGGAAAAAAAGAATTAAATAACTAATGGACAAAAAACTATTGAATGACCAAACGATGGACCAAAGCCAAGAAATTTTGAAACTTTACAAAATCATGAAATCTAGGTGGAAGAAACACAGCGACGAAGAAAATATTTTCTCGATCCTTGAACCTACATTCATAACTACCGTGTTAATAATTATTATTCGATAGTGTAAATTGATTAAAAAAAAAATTGTAAAAAGATGAAGCACTCTAAGTCGATGCATCGTTTGCCCTTAAGTCGAAATTATCCCCAGATTCATTTATAAGAAATTCGTCACTTCCGACCATTCATCCTTCGATTCCTCAGCCAGCTCCGTTTCTTTCGATTCGTGCGACTATTTTTACTATCACTCGAGCAGAGTACTCACGTGTGTTGCTCATACGGGATATCCTGCCTTCTGCACGACGTTTTAGGCTTGCGTCGAAACTCATATAGTGTCATGCTTCGCAGAAGGCGGTCATTTTCGTCGTGGCTGTCACAGTCGAACAAAGTTTCAACTCGTAACGTGTCGCGCGCGTTTTCTGCTTGCCGAGCAAAGGCCGATCGTCTCCTTAAAAGGATGACTAACGTCTGCTGCGATAGTCTGTTGTACGTGGACAATTCGAAAAAGATCGTCGACGTCCAGCAATTTTTTAAATGTAATTTCCATTGTTCCTTTAATCTGTTTGGTGGATTTTGAACTTTTTCTTTATCGAATGAATTCGTGTATTTCTTTGTTTCGATGTTGTAGTCTTTGAAGTGATTCAGACGTTGAAGTGATCGAGAGTTATCTTTGCGACTGGTTAATAAGTGATTCTTGACAGTGTGAAATATGTTTAAAGTGAAACTGCGGATTTCTATGTCTTTATAAGAAAATATACTGTGTATAATTTATATATTTCTTTCTATTTTGAAGTATAATTTAAATTATATTCTTTTTTAGTGCCACATTTAATAAAATTTAATTATGTTCTTAAAAATTCGCAATCTAATTGTGAACTATCAAGTACAGTGTTTTCTATAACATTTACTAAATTACTATTACTACTTATTTGATTATATTCTCAAAAATTTGCATAAAAATCCACAGTCTACTTACGAATTGTTTAAATAAGATTATTTTTATAACGATTAAATCAGCATTTCTAAGAAACAACTTTGTATTGATCTAGCATTAAGCTGCAATGATGCTTTTATATATTTCAAGTAATTTACTCTGTTTTCTAATAAAAGAAAAATTGTGAATTTAAGTATTACATTTTCATGAATCTTTTGTTTGGTAATTGTGCCATGCTGGTTTAACTGTTTGATTTATTAATGATTCGAACATGACAATCATGGATATTTTAAACAGCCTCTACATTCATCGTTCAAAGCCTTAAGATCAGAATTTTTAAAGGAAAGTCAGACTGGTAGTGATGAAATGGAGGTGCAAATAGCACTGACAAACATTTCAGTGGACGTTATGAATATAGCAAAGCGCGATATAGCACACTTGCGACGTAAGTGACACCAAGAAAAAAAAAAAAAAAAAACTGGCAGAAACCTGTTTTCCAATATAACTACAATTTAATTTGTTAATCTTTGTGAAGAGAAAACGACGTACACTTGTTCACATTGAAATGATTGCAATTCGTGAAAAGATGCATTTATAATCAAGAACACGATACAAATGAAAACCCAGCTAAATAGTATGATAATAAAAAATAACGTAAAAAATAATGAATTATAGTAATATTAGTTTCTCTCTAAATTATGAGAAATGATACCGAGGACACACTCTTGCAACATTTTCGGTCACAGCGGTTTTTTTTTCAAAGTTGTGTCACTTTCATCGTAAGTATGCGATATAAAGAATTCTAAATAACTTTATCTGAAAACACTTTCGAAATAAAGGACCCATAATTTTGTTTTCAAGCATCAATAAATATGGTAACTTTCATATTCACAAATTGAATAATTCATAACTCTCAACTTCGATTTTCAATTTTTAATATTCACAAACTGTGTGATTTATAATTGGAAACATTTTTTACATTCAGAAATCGAACGACCATTAGTTAAGAACACACTTTAAATTCATGAATTCATAACTTTTTAATTTCAGAATATTGATTTATACTTCTTGAGTTGAACAATGATTTATATATGTAAATTGAGTGACGCTTGTCAACTGAAAGTTACCTTTATATTATCATTATTATATATTTTATATTCGCAAATCGGATGTTTCGTAATTCATAATCGACTCTGCGTTCGTAGACTTGTCTCCGGTGCGATGGGCTCGCCGGAAGTCGTCGAGCTCCGAGTCGGAGCGCAACTGTTACAACGTGCAGACGTCGCAAGTGACCACCGAGCGGAGTCCCGCGAAGAAGAACAAGAAACGAATCCAAAAGGAGAGGCGAGTCTGCGAGAAACGGAACCCGCTTCTGGATCGCGTGAAGAACACGAGACTGAGCTTCTTCAAGGACCGCGACTCCGACGACGAGGGCAAAGAAGATGACGAGGATCCCGACAAGCCGCAGTTTCGCTCCATGTGCGAGTTGAACGAACGTGGGCTGATGAGAAACGAATTTCGTCGGTCGGTCTGCGAGTCAGACTTGAAGGAGATCATCGAGGAAGAAAAAATCCAAGCGAAGAGGAAACGACGTTCGAAGTCGCAGAGCAGGCTGCCTCATCGAAGGCTGCCTCAGCAAGAGGAACGTTTCTCTTTCCTAGGTTTCCGGCCGTCCGCTGGCCAAAGAGTGATGGACTTGCCCAAGGACGTGATCGAGGAGACCATTGACCAACAGAATCGCAAGTGGCGAAAGGACCATCAAACGCCTAGACGATCGATGGATCACGTTCTGGAAGGTACCGCGGAGCCAGCTTTCAAAGACGGTTCCCAGTTCGACAGCATAACACCATCCAGCTGTTTGGCTGCGAAGTTCCGAGCGATGCAGGACAGATACCTGAAGAGCTCTACCAGCAAGATAATAGCGAAGATTTACAAGAAAGAGGGCAAGGACAGGGAGAAACGGAGACTGAGAAGCTTCTCGTACGGTGCTCTGCCGGGCCTCGAGGAGCTCCGAACGAATCCCCTTTACGAGGAACAAGATCAGGACGACAACGACTCTGGCATCCTGGACAACGACTCCGCGACCAGCTCTCTGCTCGACGACAGGTGCAGCAGCAGCGCTTCTGGCTTGTTGAATGGCCCCAACGACTCGTCCCTGAACTGTCCGCCCCAGTTACCACCGAGGAAACCTTCCTCGTCCGTTGTCGACGTAGAAAGAACCGCGAGATTGTTCTCCAGTCTGGACATCTACTGTAGCAGAAACGAGGGCAGAGGATGCAGGAAGAACGCGTTCAGATTGAACGCCCTCGACGATTCTTCGAGTCGGATCTGTCAAGCGGCGAACAACGAGCTGATTGATCGGCGAGATCGCGGTGGTTCCAAGTTTGGCGAGGAGGAGAAAGCAGCTGTTATCGAGAGGGTGGACGACAAAGATTCGCTGGGATCGGAGAGCCATCAGGGTGGTAGGCTTCCAGTGATTAGGAGCAGACCTTACACCACGGAGACTATGGTCGTGAAACTTCCTAGGGAGTGTTCCGACCAGTGTCTCGGCATTTTCATCGCGAAAACGGCAGAATCTAGCCCTGGTTATTTGGTGGCTCACGTGGTGCCCAATGGTCTGGCCGATAAGGAAGGGACCTTGAGGATAGGCGACGAGATTCTGATAGTTAACGGCAAGAGACTGCGAGGATTGAGCATGGCCGAGGCTAGGAAGATCCTTGGAAGTGGCAACGCGCCTGGCGACGTGGACATCGTCGTCTCGAGGTACACCGCCGTCGACCAGTCTTCGCCGAAGAAGCTGACGGAGAGCAGCGTGGACTACGAGAACGTTCACGTGGAGAATGGCCACGGTGTTGTAATGGAGAATTCGCCCGGTACGCACTTCAGGAAGCATCAGACGAAGCTTCATCAGAGAGATAGAAGAAACGAGTGCAACAAGTCCACCTCCTCGGACAAGGTGAACGCAAGCGTGAACAATAACGGGTCGCAGAGCGTTTCGAATTTCTGCACGCTACCAAGAAGGCCCAGGAACACCGTTTCGACGTTTTTAACGGTGGTGTTTCAGAAAGGTCCTGGGAAGAAGTCGCTGGGATTCACTATCGTGGGCGGAAGCGACAGTCCCAAGGGAAGCATCGGTGAGTGAACACTGGATTTTCATTTTTATTTCATTTAGATACTGGCGAATTATCTTCTGATTTTATTAGCAACGAATTAATTCTTTGTTGCAACGTGCTACGATGATGCAAGGTTACGATAAGGGGAATACGAGATGAAAATGCATGCTTAGGTTTCCGCCAGGTTTCTTCCTTTTTTTATTTTGTTGCCATTTGCCAGAGTCGCGCACAACAAAATCACGTAATTAAAATTGTAATTAAATTGGATAAATTATAATCCAACGGTGTTGAGTTGATACTAGCTATAATGAAAGGAGTGAAGTAAATTTGTACCATTTTTACACGAAATAAGAAAGAAAACGCAAAGAATTCTATTTCTAAACGTTCATCTAAACGTAAGTTTAAAGTCTACTAGTTAGATGTGACATTCATAATTGTACAATTATTGTAGTTTTATGTTTTTGTGTGTTTCTATGTATCATATACATCTATCTACCATCTATAAAAGAGTATTTACATTATTTTACGTAGATTAATCTTAGAAATAATTAACTAGATAATATGTAGTATTGTTTATTAGAAGATTAACAGTAACAAGGTTTAGTTGCAGATAAATGATCAATATCCGTATAAATTTGGTATACTAAATGTATTAAATATTAATGTAAATTCATGCTATTATAACATTAACTTTAAGGCTATTATAATTAACGTGCTACTTTATAATTCGAATGTAGCAAAAATGGTTAACAACTGTTATCTATTATGCAAGGCAACATCGTTACTATTCGTCATGTAATGCTAATTGAATTATACTTTGTAAGTAAATTAAGTGACGTTTAATCAACTTGAAGATAACACACGAAACTATTGTCTATTTTGAACACAATTCGAAGCAGCTACATTAAGAGTACAATTGCTTCGTTTAAATATTTTTTAAATATTAACAATTACAAAAGTCGTTCAGTAACAAAGCGTTATAAAATCTGCCCTAAGTTTTCATTACGATTAAGCCGAAAAGACCTTGGTGTTTTGTAGCAATTATTTTACTCGACGAAGACGCTTTGAACTTCTAACTTTGGATTAACCACTAACCATGTTAGAATGCTATATGTCATTGCGAACGTATTGTTAAGAAATTTCCAAACTTCAACATTTTCATCGTTCCTTAAAATTTTCATTTACGAGAGAAGCTTCTAACGTTAACCAGAACGATTCATATCGATCTAAAGATAAAAAATTTAAGATTAACTTAGCGATTAGGCATTTTAAATATTCTCGAAATTCAACGTAACCTACGTCCTTCAACGTTTCAATATTTAGAAACGAAATAACTTTATAAATCTCTAAATGTTAACGTTATCGTATCGCATTTAATACGACTTGCTAAAATCTTCGCAACTTCTTCAAGCTTCTTTCAAGCTTTCAACGCGATAGAAACTTTGAATATCGAAGTTTCCTCAACATTAAGAGCATAAGAAATACTTTCAACTTTCAATAAAATTCGCTCGCCTTGATCATCTTGCGTTAATTAAGGTTTCAAATGAAAAAGAACCATGTATCAAATATTTTTTTTAATTTTAATGGATTACTTGGAATCTCACTTCGGAACGAGGATAGGTACGAATTCTCGCTTTTTCACACCTTTTCAAACGCTAAAGTATAATAATATTTAACTCGTGATACGCATAACAAGTAAAAATTAATTTTTATCATAAATAGAAAGGATTTATATCTCCAATTTTGTCGAACCTTGCGGAAAGAATTTACTGTCAATGCTGGTAAAAATTTGTATTTTGTAATCTCAAGACAAAGATATTATTTCGATGAAAATTGGGTACTTGGGAAATCCTGAGTTTTAATTATGAAATATGAATTCTTTCTAAAATCGTTGCTCGAAAAATTTTAATTAATTACTTCAAATTTTTCTTAAGAATTTATATTAATTTTTGATACAACGTACAATACATGTGAGAAGTAAAAAAATAATAGATACAACATGTTCGCCATTGTAAATAATCTCCACCTTCATCACTCGTGAACCTCTTTAATTTTTGTGTAGAAAAACTTGTGTAGGTACTTTAAAGAAATATTTCGAAATTTCGCGAGAAATGTGTATGTCTACGAAGATTTAGAAACTTTCAACTATTTTGAAATTCACTAAAAAGCTTATATTAATCTCATTTTTTAAAACAACGAATTAATATTTAAACTACGTCAAAAGTAAAACAATAGACTACTAAAATAACATCGACTATAAATAGAAAGGACAAAAATCCCCTTCGAATCTTTGTAACCTAGACTGCAGATTTTTATGCATTTATACAGAAATTACAGAGATTACACGTAATATAAAAAAAATGCCTCAAAACATCTAAATTGCTATAACATCTACAATATTGCGCAAAACAAATTTCTACCGACGTCTTATCTTTTAATTACACATCCAAAGCTATAAATTTGCATAAAAATCCGCAGTCTGTTAGTCTCGTTCTCCAGAAAGAACTCAGCGCTAAAAAAAAAAAAAAAAAGAATCCAAATCTCGCGAGAAAATTATTCCGACGAAGATTGCTTGTGATCGAGGTTCAGAGGAGGCTTTGTCTCGCGAAATTTTATCTTATCGTGAAACGCTCCTCCCTTGCTCGGGGGCGCGTATTCGAAAAAGATTGATACTCGCAAACAGGCAAAAAAACAACGACGAATCGCAGGAGTCGTTGCTGCTTGGAAACACCGATGATTTCCTGGCATAATGTTTACGCGCTCGCTCGACCGATGTCGAGGAATTGCTTGTCGATAAATTGCAGCTCCGTTTCCTACGCATCGGGGATATTCGCCTCCTTGGCGCAAGCTTCTTTAGTTGTTTTATATTTGTGTGAAATCAACCATATATGTACATGATGGTTACGTATTTTCGTTTCTCGAACAATCACGAGCTAGTTCAATATCCTAGGGATTTTAGATCGAGTGTTATTTTTTTATTATTATTATTATTATTATTATTATTATTATTATTATTATTATTA
>CAJDYZ010002448.1:69694-81222 GCA_903986555.1 Heterotrigona itama
TTGTCTTTAATTAATATGTTTCACGAATTGTAGGTGAAAATTGGGGAAATTTTTATAACGTTTTCATGCTTCACTTTACTGTTTAAAAGGAACGGATCGACAAAAATGCAAAAATCAATTATTATCGCAAAGTATACATATTCTTTTTTTGAAAACTGTCGACAGATGTGTGAAATTCGTGGAGACATCTCAGTAATTTTCGCAAGAAGAAAAAACGCAGCAACAGTTGAATTAAATTCAGCTCATCAGGGATCGAATGTCTGATATTTACAATTTTGAGCAAGTTTAGATCCTCACAGAGAACACGAACGAAATATATATATATATATAAATTTGCCTAAATGTTTACTATGAATTATAAAAGTGCCGTTACATTTTTATCATATTAACAGTATTGAGTTTCGTATGCTCGTTTCGTTATTTATCTATTGTCTGCGAGTAAATAATTCAATGTCATGCGCGTTAATAGTGTTTCCGTCGCTCTTCGCGTTCGTATATAATATCGTATATAATATCGTTGTATTAATATCGTCGTACAATATGTTTGTCACAGGTATCTTTATAAAATCGGTATTGCCGGGAGGGCAAGCCGCGGAAGATGGCCGTTTGCGCGCAGGTGACGAGATATTGGCAGTGAATGGCCACGTCTGTCACGACTTGACCCACCGAAAAGCCGTTCAGCTATTTCGTAACATCAAAACTGGACCGGTTGCCTTGCATCTTTGTAGACGCGTTAAAAACAAGGAACTACAGTGAGTATGACAGTGTTTGCATTGTTGCGCACAGCTTCTTACGATTATTTGTCAGATGTCTTCTAGTACCAGTGTTAATGCATTATCGTGTAATGCATTATTATACTAAGATGTATTAGTATTAATTAGTTGATCGTATAAAAGAAAAGGAAAATTGATAAAATTAATTTGATATTTCTATCTTTAGTACAATTGTGCTGATTGTGTAAAAATGGGCTCAAAATGAGCAATTTATTTTAAAATTTTCGTTTTAAAATAACAACGGAATTAGAATTAAATTCTAATGCCAAGGAAATGCATGATTCTTCAATTCTTTCGCATCGGAGAACAAGAAATATCTCATGTCAGTGACTCACGAAAATATATATACATATTTTGTATGTGTGTTATATTTTGAAATTTCATTAATATTGTAACTAAGAAAGGACTGTAATTATATTGACACAATTTAAAACTAATTTCGTGATGAATACAGAAGTTACAAGATATTTATTGCAAACGTATATCTAGTAAAATATTATGGCTATTTTAAGCATATAGCAAGTGTTAAAGATGGCTCTATTGAATGTCATAGTTTACTAATATGATTGTTTAAATATTTTGTGATCTCTACGAAGTATATACTTATAAATATTTTGCAATTTCTATGTATACTTTCAGACGTGTTTCAAACTTGATCAATATAATCATGATAGTTGGGTCTCACTAAAATGTTAATAAAATTTCAAAATGTTTCATGCAATACACATAGTCTATTCATAAAGATTCCCATTAGGTGTTCGAATATTTTCGTGAGCAATTAAAAAAAAAAACGTTCATGTAACACTTTCCCCATAAATTTTCAAAATACTATCTTCTTTTATAAATATACATTTTCTCACTAAATCTCGTGAAATATTTCAAACATGTAGCGATTTTGACGATTACTTAACGATAATGATCGAGCCTAATTTCTCCCACAATCAGCACGATGTACATTAATTCCATAATCGTGGAAAATGCAGTACACTTCGAGACTAAAAATAGTATCCCAAATATAATTCCCGACGTGATCTTTTTTTTCAGGGCAACGAAGGCTAAGTCGTGCGCAGACCTTTTGCTCGTCGACGCGTGAAGAGAAGCTGTACGAGACGAGATTGTGAAAACGAGAAAGAGACACAATCCGCGACCGCTGTAAAAATGAATTCCTGTACATATTTGTAAATTTGTAAAGTATCTTGCAAATAAAAATTATTATTTAATAATCGTTGAGAAATTACTTCGTCGATCGTTGTATGTATTTACGCAAAACACATCCTCAAGCACCTTAAAATTACGACCTCTTTATTGTTCTCTATAATACTAATACTAATAATAATAACAAAAATAATAATAATAATAATAATAATAATAAAAGAAGTTGAATACAATAAATTCACGCTACTGTAACGTATTTGTATAAAATCTTATAGTCATGATAATAATATAATATAATATAATGTAATGTAATAATAAAAATTATATAATAATAATCGTCGATAGTAATCAATAATATTAATAATAATAATAATAAAAATAATAATAATAATAATAATAATCGTTCGATAATGAACTTATTTCCCACGCAACTGCGGTAAATAAATTAATTGAAACAAACGTCAAAGATCAAAGATTCGTTCTGATAGACTAGAATCCTAAAACTTCGTATGCGGCGAGAGCTGTGTCGCTTAGAATTGAATGGAAAAAGAGCACTTCCGGTGGGCAGACTCGTCCACATTGTTGCCTTCTTCTCAGCACGGCGCGGATTTTTGCGTACTTTTTGGATACCTGAAATAAATGTTATGTTATACTCTCCGTAGAACAATTTATTTCATAAGCATTTAGGCTCGCTAAATTAACCGCTAAAAAAAAAAAAAATTTAGATCAATGATGTGGATAGTAATTTTTACGGATTTACCTGTGCCTCCTTGTGATTTCCAACTCGACAGGGCCCTCTCTCACTGCTTTAAACAATTCGATTACCTCTTGATGTGTGTAGCCACGCAGTACCTTTCCATTTAAACTTACAATTTCGTCACCTGAAACAAGAATTTGAGCATCGTGTTGGTCAAACACTTATACTCCTTTCACTTTCTGTGTATTTAAACTATCGTTTAACTCTTGAACAGCGGTGATGAATTCATTGGAGTATTGGAAGGAGAACAATTGTGAAATTATAAAATGAACATATGTTAGTAAAACTAATAATACAAAGTATAACAATAATGTCTGTGAATGTGTTTCTCTCATCAATTATTATATACTAGAATAAAGCTTAAAAGGCAAAAATATTCGATAAAAGAAAAATTTTGCATACACCATTAAATAATATACTGGATAGAAAAAATGAAGGAGAGAAAATGAGAAAGAAAATAATAGAAGAGATGAGACGGTGAAAATCATAAATATAAACTAAGAGACTTTAAACTGGATTTAGAAAACAGGAAGCACAAATATATAAAACATATAATTGAATAAAGATGTAAATAAAAATGTTAGACTATCCAAGTGAGAAGTAATGAAAGAAGATGTGAATGGTTAGTTAGTCCAATTCTAGAATTTAATAAATACCAGCTCATACTATACGTACAAATAAAATCGCCGTGTGTGTTACTATTATTATAACAAAACTATCCAAGACAGAAAATGTCGTTCGACTGGAACTTCGAACGTTTCTATCGTCCGGAGAGGCGCTTAGCCTTTTGGCAACAGTCGGCGATGCATCGATCCTGCGCTTATGCAACTGACACGACCGCCGTTCCGTTATGCAAGCATGCGGCAGGGTGCAGTGGCACGAGGAAACCACGGATGTTCGCGTGCTCGGGGAAAAAAAGTGTTCGGATCGGTTGAAACTCGAAACGCGCTTGCGTGAAACCTGTCTGTAGAACGTGTTGTCGCCTACCGCGACGGCAGCTTGGAAAAAAATCGCGTAGGAGACGAGGACGACACGCGTGCCCGCGAAATTCGACTCGACGTTGACGACGCGCCACTCTCTCCTTCCTCTAGAGAAAAGTGTCTGAAAAGAAGCTTTATGCTTCCCTCTTACATTTGATTGAATTTAATAACATTTTATGGGTTGAATTCCATTGTATTTGGGTTTGGTAGCGATTGATTGTTAGATCGATGAATTGGGATTTAATGGTCATTGGGATTATTCATAATTTTATGTCACCGTCATATTTTATTTGAGAAAATCAATTTAGACCTTCGTTTTCTAATTTGGTTTTATTTTTCATCTGTACATGGGAGTAATGATCAAATAATTTTTCCAATTCTCCTTATCCTCCGTATTAAAGCGAGATTTTCAATCAATCAAAGGAAACACATTCTAATGTAGTAATGTTTAATTATTACCAAAACATTCAACTCAAAGTTGCGTGAAATAACAAGAAGAAAAAAGCAGTTGTTTTAAAGGGGAAAACTTTGATTTTTCACGTGGTAAATTATACGGAAGTTTTTTACAATTACCCCCATATTCGCTACATGTTTTTTTCGAAGATAATATTATTATTATTATAGCTTTGAAATGATCTGTCAAAGAAAAGGCTTCAAATGAATGGATCGCACGATTCAGTACAAAATTACTATACAAGGAATCATAACAGAGTTATAATACTTGAGTTTCCGAATAGTTTTGCGATCCAGTAAAAACAACTCAAAGGGAAATCACTGGCGAGCACGATCGTTTCACGTCGTTAAAATCATTAAATCCCTGACTGCGTCGGAATCTCCGAATCGATCCAACTGGCAGCCTTGTTTCCCCGCGTCCTAGAAAACGGACGTACTGCTGTCAGAGTGCCATTTAGCTCGCTCGAAGAGAGCAACGGAAAGGACCCCAAGTTGACACAAAGCTGACGAGGTTTGCCGAGCGAAATCCAGTGGCACTGGCTGCTGCAAAAGGCGGGGAAAGAAAGGAGGTTGGCAGAAGGCAGAGAGGAGAGAAAGAACAACGAAGGAAAGGCAGAGGAGTCGGGGAGAGGGCGGGGGCGACAAGAAGAGGTGAGAGAACTGTTTAGAAATGCACGCGACGTCAAGCGTCGGATTAAAGATTCGTGGTGTGTCCGACGCGTCCACGGCGTGAATGCACGAGAAACGAGCGGGCTACATAAGTTGGTATGTACGTGACACGTCGACACGCTCGAGCCACACCGTCGATCCTGAAACAGCCGATGGAGCGAAATCCTTGCGCGATCCGCGTCCGAGGAATCTGCGATCCATTGCGTCACTGTCGCGAAGGAATGGTAACGTGAGAGATTGCACGCCGCCGCGTACTCAAATCCGTAAAAGGAATGTCGAGAAATTCTCGATAGATCCTCGAGAACCGTCGTCAACTATTACTGCGATCGATACGTCTGATCACTGTCGATCGGATGGTTTTTGGTAGACGCGTAGAGTCAGATATATTAGAACGTGCAAAATTAATGATTCATTTGTCTATTTATTTATTTATTTCGATTCATCAAATTATCTCGGTTCCGTCATTCTCCATTAATTTTAATCAGTTGCAATGAAATGTCAGAAAGTCTGTCAAAAATTGAGAACTTAATTCAAACATTATCAATAGTATAATTATTGTTTAATAATATAATTTAATGTTTAATAATATAATTAGGTCCGATGGTACAAAACTACTCGTAAAACATTCAGCCGTCGCGATGCAAATGGATGAGCAACGAAAGCCGATATCGATAATTCAAACTTCGTCGAACTGCTCTCCGATAAAAGTTCCACGATTCTCGGACGCATGTGTAACACATCGATATAATCGCCGATTCTAAACTCGTTGGACTACTTTGTCTTACCTTGGAACAGCGACTTGGAGACGTCAGCTTGGCCACCGGGGAAAACCCTCCTCACGAAGATACCCATTTCACCGCGAGGGCTGTCCCTGCCGCCTACCACGCTGAAACCGAGGCTGGGCTTGCCGTAACCCTTCTCGAACTTGGCGATATGCCTGGTCAAGTAATGCTGCGGCTCCGTCGTCGATTCCAAGTTACTTTCCGCCGCCTTTCGTTCCTTCGACATGCAGGAGAGCGGCAGAAAGTCTGGCCTCTTCGTCGATTGAACGCTCTCGTCCGCGCTGGGTTTGCTCGACGCTTGATCAGACTGCGGTCCGACGGTCTGCTTGGCTCCGTTGTCGTCGATCAACGACAAATCGGAGAGGTTCTTCGCGTTCTCCAGGTACTCGTATTCGCCGGGTAAGGTCGGCGGGCTGACGTACACCTGCGGCACCGTCTCCTCGTACGCGGTCATCAGGCGAATCTTGTTGCCGGTGAACGATCTAAGAAACTCCTGCACCTCCTCAAGGTTCTCCAGTGTCTTCAGCTCTTTGCCCTCCACCTCGACGATCTCGTCGCCGAGCCTTAGCCTTCCGTCTCTGTTAACATTGAACTTCACTAGAAAACCGTGTATTACAGTGAAATACACGAACTCGACGAAATTTACAATGAAATGAATCTCGAATGTGCCTGCTGCGCGAAAGTTACACGGATTAATGGATTGAATTCTATAGGTTTATAGGTTTTGTATTTAAGACACAAAAATTTTTGAATGATCTGGAAAATTCTAGAGACTCGTATGTACGATGAAGAAATATCATATGGAATTATATTAAAACCTCTCACACCTACGTGCTTTCTAACAAGATTTCACTTTATCGAACAATGCTGCGAATCTCTACTGCGAACCTCCTCGACGCTCTAATCCGCTGCACAACTTCTTCAAACTGCCTCGCACGACGTTCAAACTTACCTATGCGCTATCCCGTCGCTCTCCAACTGAACGACGATGTACCGCAGCTCGCCTAGGCGTTGTTGCGCCAACCGGATGCCCAAACTTTCCTTCGGGTCTCTCTTGTGCAGCTGAACCAGCCTGCATCTCCTCACTCTCTTCGGCGGTTGAATAATGTCACTGAGAAACCTGCTCTTGTCCTGCTGCAGTCTCATTCGATGCGGCGAGATGTCCAACGATTTCGACGCGCTCTGCAACGTTCTCAGCCCGTTGTTCCCGCACACGGGGAACTGAGAACTCATCGCCGCGTCATCGTACGTCTGATGTATGCTCGGCAGCAACCGTCCCGAATTGCTCTGATGCCACCTGAGCCCGTCTATGCCGTCGTTCAACTCGGAGGCGCCGGTCCTCACCGAGGCGTTCGTCGTCGTCTCGTCGTTTTTCCTCGTCCTCGTGTCGTTGCCGTTCTCTTGCTCTTGGCACTCGCTCGGCGTCGAGCTTCGTATCGGCTTCTCCAGTTCCGAGTCGATCACGCTGCTCGTGTCCGAGCTGTCCGTGCACTTCAAGCTCACGCCCTCGTTCTCCGAAGCGGCGGCAGACTCTCCCCTCGGGCCGTCGCTGTCGTAGCCGGACTCGTTCGAGCTGACATAGTGAGAGGAGAGCCTCTGCTCGCCGCTCGGCGCCGAGTTTCGCCGGTGGTTCCTCAGCGTGGCCACCATGTCCAGGTCCACGTTCAACGAGGACGTCTCGGAGAATCTCGACTCGTTGATCCTTCCCGCAAAGTCCACTCTGTCCTGTCCACCCTCGAGCGTTGCTGTCGGGTGTTGAACGCTCGCGTTGCCACGCAGCGACATCGGGCTGCTGTCGTACGGGCTGTAGCAACTTCCTGCGTCCTCTTGCTGGAAGTTGTCGTCGATCCTCTCCAAGTGGCCGGGTGTCAGCGCGTACCGGGTGTCCTCGCTCGGACATCTGGCCGAGCTCTTTCGAAACTCTGCGTACGAGCTTCGTCCGGGTTTCGAGGCGGAAGTAGCTGACTGTTCCTGAGACTTGCTCGCGCTCCCTCTGCCGACCAAGTTCCCGTTCCTGGTTCGTCGCCGTCCCAGCGTCGTCGTTCCCGTGTACGTTTCCTCGATCTTCAAAGCGGGGAAGTGCTCCTCGGACGCGGTTTTGAACAACCGTTCGTCCTTCGCGGCGAACGTGCCGTGACGTTCCTCCGGCAGGACGGAGAGCTTCGATCGCAGGAAAGCGTACGGGAAGCTGGACTTCTTCGCCTCCTTGAAGTCGCAGCTGCTGCTCTTGCGCATCGGCGACTCGTTCCGCGACTGTCCAAAGTCGCAAGGGCTGAAACTGGTGATCGACGCGGGGTTGCCAAGTGGGTACAGACCCGCGGAAGCGTCGCCGACGTGCTCGTCGAACGCGTCGTCGCTCTGACGACCGGCCAGATTGTCGCAGGACACGGTTTTGTCCTTGCGGCTCGAGATCTGCAGGTCGATCCCTTCCGAAGGGTCGTCACCCTTCACGTAAGTCGGGCTGGTGTTCAATTGGCTCGTGCTGCAGCTTCTGAAGAGAGTCTCCTTCTCGGTAGTCTTCAGTCTGTCGTCGACGTTCTGCGAGCGTCGGTTGCCCCTGGCCGAATTCAGCATCCCCGTGGAACCCATACGGATGAAGAAGGACTTGAACGGCGAGGGAGACCTGTGAAACGTTCCCGGTGTCCTCTTTTCTGGCTTGCTGTCGAACTTCGAGTCAGCCACTGGCTTGTCCGTTTTCGGGGCGACGTTGTTGTTGCCGGTTCCGGCGAGATTGCTAACGCCGTTAGCGTTGTTGCTGCTGGCGTTCCCTTGGTCCGACCTCTCGGAAATGGAGCAGATCGTTTCGCGGGAACCAGCCCGCCGGAACGAGTCTATCTTCTTGCTCATTCTGCGGCCCCACACTCCGAAACTCGAGCCTGAAAAAAATAAAATAAAATAAAATAAAATAGAAGCTGGATGTGATATATGCATGATTGTGAGCTATTGTTTGATCTGATCACTTTAGAACTATATCGAAGATTCTGCGGATCTTAGTGCAGATTCATCTTTTCGCGAGTAGAATTTAAAACAAGATGAAGCGCAGGTAAACAATTATTTTATATACTTGGACGGCTGCGAGAAAGTTCGTGCTCGATTTGAAACTCGGAAAATTTTCCAACGAATACTCCACTTTCGATGTTTTATATACACTTTTGCACACTGCGTACATTCTCTGCATTTCTGTGTTTTCAAATTTTGCATAAATGCATAAAAGTCCGCAGTTTGTACGCCACTCGTGCACATTGATTACTCGCGAATCATAAATAATTTATAATTTATAATAATTATATAATTTTATTATTTATAAATAATATAATTTATGCATTTATAAATAATAAAATGCAACGACGGTCGTTTCCATTCGAAATACATTTTAGTATTAAACTAATGGCTTTTCATCGTAGATACAGATCTCGAGTAACCACTGAAACGTGGTAAGTATGTGGTTGACTCCATCGAGTGTAGAACCATTATTATGTGGTTGTGATGTGGTCTGTTTAAATTAAACAAATGTGTAATATTATGTTGCGACAACAATTGAGTTTAACGTCTAACGTAGATGAATCATTTTGGTATTAAAATGAATTTCAGAGAGGAAATACTGCTTTTATTAGACGAATAGCTAGCTGTATTATGCATTAAACAATCGTTATTTGCAATTCGCAATTAACAAATACAAGTCCAATAAAGAATATTACTAAGGTAAATCATAAGTTCGTGCGTTTTTCTTTATCAAAACTCTCAAACTTCGATAAAACGAAACACCACAATAAAGAATGATTGAATGCCTCGCAGGACAATTGAACAACTTTACTCTTAGAAATTAATAGGAAAAATGTATATATGAAAGAAACGCACAAAATTTGTATTTTATTTCCCATTACAATGCAAACAAGAGAGAACTTTTGCAGATAATTTGTCGACGCTTTGTAATTCTATTTCTAAAGTGATCCGCTCGAGTGACAAATTAAAAAAAAAAGAAACAACAAATACGCGTCGTAAGTGGGAACTATTTGCCATTTGACCAGTCATCTCGCGGAAGCGAAAAATTTCGGGGAATCAAGCCTCAAGGAGGGCACTCGAGTGGCTTGTTCGAGTCGCGTCGAGTTCTGGCGCAACCGGGCAAAACAAGAGATACCGGGCCATCCCGCGAGACGAAAAACCACCCGTCGGCATCCTTACTCGCGGTCGACATATGGTCGCCCCCAGGAACGGGCAAGAGGAAGTGGAGTATGCACGAGAGAGGCGAGGGCAAGCCCGGGCTGCGACGGTTCCGCGTATTTTGGGGCTACTTTTTCGAGGTGTCGGCCCCCGGTTAACGGGGCCGTGCCGTCCGTTTCTCTACACCATGGGAAACGATTGTCAGGCTGCTCAGGTATCGGGTACACGTGTTTTGCGATAACGCTCGAGCAACAGACGGACTGCCGGCCTGCGATACGACCTCGTTAACCCGCGTTTGTCTCCCGATTTCTTCGCCTCGTTATTTAACCGCTCGAGCAGATGCACGCTTCGTCAGAAAGATCATCGAATAAGTAGCTGATAGCTACCTCACGATTCTCTTTTTAACTTTTTGTAATCGTAAGCATCGTCTCTCGAAATTGTAACGTTACTTTTCATGCAAAGTATGTATACAAACATTGTGTACAATTTTTGTTTGCCGATTGAAATTCCGTAGGTTTATAATTGGCTTTTCGCCTCGAATCGAAGCTTTAACGAGCATTACTCGATATTGTAAAGCAAGAGGTGAACTTCTCATGGTTCTTTTATTCGAAGAAATCGAGAAATATTAAAAAACATTTAATATTAAATATTGTTGATATCGTTGATGTTGAAACCGATTCTCACGCATTAGAACGTGAGTTTATTAAATTAATGTAAGGTAGCAGGGAATAATAATTAATATAATTAATTGTAGCAGGGAATATAATTAATAAACCTGGAATAAATTAGAAGCTAGAGTAGAGAAAAGGGAACGAATTTAAATCCCGGTAAACTATAAGCGATGATGTTACAAAGATTTGTTCCAATTTCATTCCGGTGTAAAATCACACGTAGAAAAAAGAAAACAAGTCATAGTAAATTACGAGTAACGACTTTACAGAGATCTCTTTCAGTTTATTAATGTAATTAACCATGAAATCGCAATTCTAAACTGGCGAAGAGGAAACAACAAATCTTGATAAAAACGATGGTGTTACAAACGTCTTTGATTCTATTCAAAAAAAAAATTTGTTCGTGGACATTGTTTGAGAAACTGGTATAAAAACAGAACGTAGAAGGAAAGGTAACGAGTAACGATGATTTTGCAGAGGCTCGTCCCAATTTTATTCGAAGAGATCGCGCTCGTGGATATTATTTGAGAAAATGATCCTCGTCCACCATTAAATGGTGATTCGAAACTGGCATAGGGTGGCACGACTTCCTCAATTAGAAGGAAAAATTGTACTGAAATTTGAAAAGTTGGAGATTCAGACCTCATTAACAAGGCGACCTTTGCATTTCTAACACGATGAGACGCCTTTGTAGGTTATAACGAGGAATATTCATGAATTGAGAGAAGGAACGAGTTCAACTAACGCTCCGCTGCGTTTCACGTCTGCAACGTAACATAATATTATATTTTGCGGTGAACGCGATCTCGTTACGTAAACGATCGATCCTACCAAAAATTTCCGCGAAATTTAAGTGTCTCGCGTTTAACAAAGATCCTTCACCGTTCGACACACTTCCTGGTACTTGAAAATTTGAGGAATAACCACTGGACTGACTTCTGGCTACTACTGAAATCGTATTCGTGCATATAATTATTTGATAATTAAAATAAAATTATAAACTATATTATTTAATAATTAAAGTATGATTATATAACTGTAACAAACGATTGAACTTTTCCTGTGCAAAACATTCAAGATTTCTCTGAGATATTTATTTTCACCCCTAGGATCGTTTCCCCCCCCCC
>CAJDYZ010002460.1:12504-36754 GCA_903986555.1 Heterotrigona itama
AATGCCGTAAATTTTGTCCATTAATTAGTATTTGGCTGTATATTTAGATTTTATGGATTTCTAAATTCTTAGATTTAGATCACAGAAGTTTAATTTCATTACTAAAGCACGACAAATATTGTATAATGTAAACATGATTTAAACAAAATTGTTGCGTTTAAGGTACGTCTATAATAAAAGAAATAATTGTAATATTTTCTCTTTGCTTTTTTTTATATAATTTTAATACAAAAGTATTTTCTACTTTGACTGGCATGCACTGATATGAAACAAAATTAATTTTCTTTTTGGACAATTATAAAACGATTGATTCAATGTAAGTAATGTGGATGCTTCTGGAGAACTTGTAGATTTCGATTTTTATCATAAGTATTATAATGAAAATTTAAATCGTTATACAAATTGATAATAAGTTATTTGTAATGCTGTAATATTTTCCATATATATGTAGGTAACATTTTTATTTAAAAAAAAATTACTCTAATTGGGCTGAAGATTTACAAATTTTCTAAATTTTTTATTTCTTAATTTATAACTTTCGTTTGAAGCAATATAATTCTATGTAAGCATCCTTATTACAAAATACTCATTCATTAATTTAACAGGGCAAAATTTTTATAAATTGTAATAAAATTTATTCTTGTACAGATAAGTAATATAGTTTCTGTTTTCATTAATAACGTGTAAAGATTAATTGGAATTTTTCTTTCACTATTGTATTTTTAAACATTTGCTTTTTTTAAATAATGGAAGTAATTTAAGTAGACGTTTCCATAGAGCAAATAAGTAAAAATAATAGTTATATTACTTTTAGTGATACTCTATTATGAAACTTGTAGCACTTGTTAAATAGAAGGATAATTGAGTAATAATAAGAACTAGACTCTCATTTTCGTAACAAAAACAGAAAATGATTTTGATATAAATAATATTGTAATAATCGTTAGATTTACAGTAAAATTGCATCTAGCTTCATCGATTTTACAAAATATGTTTGCATTTGCCAAAACCATAAATTACTTGTAATAATTATCTAGAAAATAAATGATTCTTCATCTTTCTCTATTTAGTTTACATACCGTTTAAGAAGTAGTGAAACAAATAAAAATACTTGTGGATTAGAAGGCAATCTTTTCATTTAATAGAATTGCTTTTATTTATACATTGAACAGAATTGATAATTGCTATTATTATTTATTTTTTAGCACTTCTTAACGTATTATTTGCAAATTTTTAACATTATAAGCGGACATTCATAAAAATAATTAACTATGTACAGATCATCTTGAGTTAACTAGCAATCTTAAGTGTGGCATCCTATCATTATTACACATTTACAGTGATCTATAATCTGGAAGAAGCAATTTCTTGTTCGTGTAATCATAGAATAATAAAAATTGAAATCTTGAACGAAAATTTGTTTGTTATAAGTTCCAATAATCAAAATGTACAACAAGATTTAAAATCAGTTTTTAATTAAAACTATTTGCATATAAATTGCTTCTTCAAAAACAATAACAACTTAATTGCCACAGTTCAATTACTTAATTAACATTTATGCACCGGTGCGAAAAAACGAGTAGATAAATAGTTCGTTTAATAAAATGAGTTTATAGGTTCATATACACAGCCCATAAATATGCATACAGAAAAATAATGCATCAAATATTGTCTGAATCTCGAGTTCACTGATTGATAATAATTTTCTATAGTTTCTCATGAACTGTTGCAAAAAATTCACATTATTAAATTAGAATAAAAATTATTTTTACAAGAGAAAATTTTACAATACCGTTTATGGTGTTAATAACAATCTCACTTATTACTACATTGCTGACTCTGGATTTAATAATAAAAACACATGTTAATTTGATATTCCAAACATAATTTACAGATCATTCTTATTAAAAACATGAACAAATCTAGAAAAGAAAATTATTCTTTAAAATCTCTGCCAATTTAACACAAAAATTTTCCCTTCACCTCCTAATTAAAAATTCATGTATCAATATTTCTATCTTGCTTGTACAAATTCAGAATCAGAATAAACGAGTGTTGCGAGTTATAACAAAACAGAGATAAAATCGAGCCCATTCTTAAATTTATCCAGAAACAAAGTCCTTATAAAGACATCAGTCTTTGATTTTGTCATGTTTATAGACCTTCAATATTTTTCTCCATTTACTAATGAATTATAAAATACTCTATTTCTGAGTAAATAGAATACAAAAAAAAAATATTTGAAATAAAATTTTTCAACAAAAGTAATTATGATAATAAATTATAGAATATAACGAATTTTCTTTCCATATTTTTCCTACAATGAAAAAAGCACACAATAAATTCAATTTATTTTGACGGAAAAAATCATAATTTCATTAATAGTATGATATTATTTATCTTCAACAATATAATTTATCCGATTCTTAGTATAACCGAAATTTCGACTAAGAAATTCAATAACATTCGTCTCTTAAGTACAACAAATGCTACACACTAAATAAGTACTTTTTTTTTTATTAGGACATAATTTGTATGTATATACTTAAATAGAATGTACAATGTATAATTCAAAACATACATTTCTTCGAATATAATCTTTCATGTATTATGACTATAAACAATATTAATTCAGCTCTCACCTCATATTTTTTTTCTTGTAATACTTTCATTCAATATTATGTCTACTTACGTCACTGCGTCATAATAAATATAATTATCCATAAAGTGTATTAGAGCAATCTGTTAATTCTTAAAGCGATGTTATTTCTTGGCGAGGCATTGTATGGAAATAAACTTGTTGAAAGTTTCGTACTCGTTTTAGAGCACCACTTTTCAACACTATTATAGTATATCATGATGCCATACCCATGTTTTTTTCGTATGGTCAAACCTATGCGCTAGCCATTGCTGCTCTAATAATTGGTATCTATCTTGATTTAAATATAAAGGTTTCCCGCGTCTATAAAGAGAAATAAATAAATAAATAAATTAATATCCTAAAACTCAAAATTAATTGTAAAAATAGATTATTATTTTTCAATATTTTGTCTGATTTAAAGTAACATCCTTACTTCAGATCTCTATCTTCTTCCTCAAAATCATCGAGATATAAAGATCCCCATAAACAAACACGTTGACCTCGAATTACTACAATATAGGTTGATGTTACCACCAGATATATACCAGTTCCACCTCCGCAATCAATCGAATGCTATAAATCAGAAAAAGATTATGTTTATATAACTATACTTCATTATGATTATTTAATTTCACAATTATGTTTTGCTCGTATGAAATAAAGCATATATATAGTATTTACTTGAACAACTTCGCATACGTTCCACGGCTTCCGTTTTGGTTTTAAACAAACGATGGCACCACATAATAAGCAAATACTAATCTCCTGCGGAATTGAATGACCTTGACAACACTGTCGCCCATGATAATACTAGAAAAGGAAATAAATCTATTACAGATACAATATATAACATATAAAAGATAATACATTGATAATACATACCGTGAAAATCTTCTCATATTCTCTTGGAAGACTAAGTAGCTTGGGTACCTGCCATGATATGTGCTGTTCCATGATCAAATACCTGCCTATATCATTTTGATTTACAAAAGCAAGGAATTGATTGCACCACGTACGAGGCACTACTACACTACTCTCGCTATCTTGCCAGTTCAAAGCTATAGCTGAATTAAACATATTCCAATCCATACTTTCTGTAACTAATTCCAAATAACGAACTAATCTCGCAAATTCAGCTTCTGGGGCCCTAATTATAGGTAACGGTTCCTCGTATAAGTGGTAACGGAGTAATGCAGCTATTCGTAAAAACGGTAAGCACATAAATTGTATCTGAAATAATATGATTACGTGACAAAAAGTATTTTAAACTCGAGATAAAAATCGCGAATTACGTTAACTAATTTACACCTACCTGTTGTTCAATATTATGCATCTTATCTCGTGCATATGGTGTGCACGATGAAGTGGATGGATCATATAGTACAGTATCTGAATGGTAAAGTGGACTATTACTAAAATATTCAATAATTTTACATAATATAGTCTCAGAAGACATAGAACTATGCTCAACACATTCTCTTCTTAAAAATGAATTTCTTTCTGCTTGTGTGAGACCACAGCTTATTTGTACTATAACTTGATAATACAAAAAGTTGTAGATAATTTTTACTACACTAGAGAAATACGCTGAAAATAAATAATTCAGTTTTATCATGAAATCATTAAAAAAATACATTTAAAGATGAATTTGTATACTTACCTTGTTCCATGTGCAAAGGTAGCAATAATATAAACTGTATGAGAAGAGCAGTCGGATCTCTGAGAAGTAAAGGGACTTCTCCCTCGTGTAATGTTGTAGTGAATGGAGTGCATAGCTGTTGCCATGTGTATTGTACCGGCCAGAACATACACACACGTGCGCTCTTTGCCAGAACGTGGAGAAGAGCAACTTAAAAGAAAATATTATTAATGCAAAATCTACCATTCTAGTTATTTTTAATTATCTACTAATTTAATAATGAATTGATTAATAAAATGAATTTAATAATAAAATAAATTTACCAATGCAATCACGTTTTGGCCTTAAAGGTATCGTAGTAGGCGGTGGAATACACAATGACCCACCACGTTGAACAAGTTCAATTTCGAAATTAGTTCGTGCTATAGAAGTTATGAAAACAAACAAACTTTTGTAACTATGCTGTTGTTGACACTTTGATTTTGTGCACCTTGTCATGTCCTGTACTGCTTTGTGCATTGCTTCAGATAAAAATGTTCGTCTCTGTAGGAGATGTAGATTATGTTAATTGCAGAAAACATAAAATTGTAAGCAAACAAAGTTTTTGAGATACTTACCGTTAGTGGATGATTTCGTTGTACTTCTTTCAATAGATTATTTATCTCCGGAAGCATTATAGGAAAAGGTACATAAGGCGATCGTACAATTTCTGCACATTTCCCCAATTGTGGAGAAAGTGGAAGGAAACAATTAGCTAATTGCCGACAAAGTGGACAGAGATATTCACCGCTATCTACAGCAAGGGAAAGTTGTCTTTGTTGATGATCAAGAGATTCTATATATGGCAATAAACAATCTAAATGTAAGTGATGTCCACACGTCTGCACATACACTCCACCTCTCCAACCTAGATTAACGGATAACAGCAACGAAATCTGTAAAACATCAATGTAATTGTGAATATAAATTGCTTCTAGCGAAATTAATAATTTATAAATTAAAACCTAAATATTTACGGTATCAAAATGTCGGTCCATTGCATCCATTCTACGATCAAAATAAGCACCACGTGTATCACACTTTGGTATAGGAGGATCATCGTCAGAAGTAGGTAAAACCAGTCTATCTGCTTGTTGTCGTTCGTGACCAATAACACTTGTTCCCTAAGAATAGAATTTATATAAAAATTTGCACAAGTAATCATAAAATTAAAATTAAATTATATGAACTTAATTACTTGAACTAATACAACAAGACCCATAGGATTATTTTCGGTACTAGGACTACTTTGACTGCAAATAACACAATCATACTCTTTTTTGTTAGTTAATTTGGTAGCATTATCTTTTTGATCCCAATCCATACCAGATACCCCTGCTTCGTCTAAACAAAAAATTAAAAATTTTATTTATTTATTTAAACATATTAAGCCAAATTTATTGTATTTCACATTATTCTAATATGATATTTTATATCTTATAGATATTTTATATTTTACCTGTATTATAGATAGATATTATAGATATTATAAATATTTTATATCTTACCTGTTTCCATTGCTTTTTCCATGAATTGCTTTCGTTTATTGGCGAATTCTGCCATTAACTTTTGCTGCCTTTCTTTTGCCCGTCTTCGTCTCTCTTCTCTTTCCCGATCTTCTTTCTCTCGTTTATCTTCGCTTTCCTGCATACTTGGCCATAATTTGTTCCTAGCTTCGTTTATAGCATCTTTGCACGTAGGATTTAAGTTTGCTATTTTGTTCAGTAGTTGCGCAATAAAGAACGGACCATCACCAATTCGCGATTCTGTTGGTTCTGTGGTTGAACTACTACTAGCTTCACTATCCATCATTGTACTCTGTTCGAGATTGTAACTATCCGAAACACCTGACAACTGTGAGTGCAATTTTAACAATAATGTGATTATACTCTCGTCTACTTTCACAGTTTGTGATTGTAACGATCCACCCTATAAAAAAAAGAAAAAAAATTTATGAAATAATAAATTAGCAAATACAGCGCTTGATTTATAAAAATATATATAAATTACTACCTGGGCATCTCTTCTTTTGAAGTGTTTATGTGAACTTGATGTAGATGGAACAATTTCTGTTGTTGTTACTCTAGAATTACTGAGTCTTGAGTACACTGTTGTTGCAGCAACTATTTCATTGCCAGCCATAACAGCAGGCCGTTGAGGTGCAGGTGGCAATGCAGGTTGACTACCGATATCTATACATAATTAATAAAGATTTAAAAAAAATACAAAATTGTTAAAAAGATATAATGTTCTTCTCTGAAAATGCTATTGTAATACAGAAAATAATACTACAGAAAATATTCATTTTCGCGTTTTTTTGTTTCGACATAAAATTGATGTCTTCTCGTCAATATACTTAATTATGCGTATTTTGTGACAATACAAAATACATAACATTTATAAAAAGGATGTAACTATGGTTAAGGTGAAAAGATTAAATAACATACTGTTTGGTAAAGGAGGTGATTCAAGGGCAAGGGCCATGGATTCTTCGGTGGATGATGGCAAAGCTCTTTGTAGAGATATTAAATCATCTTCACTATTAGCTTCTGATATAGTAACAATTCCATCTTCAGCTACAAAAGTTAATTGAAATTGGTCTACAATAATTAAGAAAAGAAATAGAATGTTATTGTAATGTTGTATAACATGTCTAAATAACACCGAAACATCCATCTTTTAGTTAAGAATATATAATCATATAAAAAATGTATTGTACTTTGTAATAGAGTAGATTAAATATTTTATACAAAAGAATTTTAAAGAGTTGTTTGTTTCTGATATATACATCAAATTTATAAAGCTTACAAGAATAGAATAGTTACAAACATTTATTTTACAGTATAACTAATTAAGATTTATTCGTTTTGTACGATTATTTAAAATATATGAAAATACAGAAGCAAAACTCACCATTTGCTTGAGGTAAAGCAGGTAAAGAAGTATTCACAGCAATTTGTAATGCAGTATCATTACTGATAGTATCTAAAGATGGAAGAGCTAAAACTTCTAAAGAACCTTCATCTATTGCATCATTTATCATGAGAGAAGTTCCCATTTCAGTTACATCACTTTGAATTTCCCACTCAAAGTCGCCTGAAAAATTGTAAAATATCAAAGTAATAAGTATCAAACACAGTAAGAAATAACGCAATATAGTTTAATTTTACTTACTATCTGAATTACTTGACTCTGATTCTTGGACCAAGATGACTTGAGGTATCACAGTCCTCAAGTTTTCTGATAAATCATCACTTTTATACCAATTACTTAAATCCATATCTTTTATTATACGAGGTGGTTCATCACTGGTATATTGACATAAGGAATTCATCTGATCAAAATAAAAGGAAATAATATTATTATTTTATAATCTTTAAATTCTGTTACAATTAATTACTTACAGATTTATCACGTATTTCTGCAGTAATTACTGCCATTTCTAATAAATAAATAGTCAATGCCATTGCATGCTCTGATATATTATGTCCATATACCGCTTTATACAAAATTATTAAAATCATAGCATGAAAAACTCTTGATCTTAGTACGATTCGTGGATCATCATATGCTGGTGAAACAGGAGCAGGATGCCTAAATGGTGGCCATGGAATAGCACTGTTTTTCAATTTTCCTGATTGTTTCACGCTGAAATATTTACAAAATATTTAATAAAGGAATTATACATTAAGATAAATTAATACTTTTTTATATATCAGAAAAACTTTAATATTAAGATAACGTTTTATGTTTTTTCAAACGTTTGAAAATTATGTTTTTAAACAAGCTTATTTACTATTCAGTAAAGCGATCCATTGCCATCTGGAAATCTCCTTTTTGTGCTGCTCTTAGTAATACATGTAAAGGATCAAATAATTCCTCCCAGACCAGACGTGGTTTTGGACCATACATTCCTTGCTGCATGTTTCCACTAGCTTCCAGATTAGGTGCTCTATACACTGCAACCTGTGAATCATATTTTACAATTTATGATAAAAGAAATAAATTTTTATTTCCTTTAAAGAAACATAAAACTTACATCGGCTAATACAGATTCAAAATCTCTATTTTGTGTACTGCCAGAACGTTCTGGCATTAATTCCATTAACTGACTGTGAGTTTTATCTCCCATAGATAATAAAGTAACCATTTCTAAACGGGACATTTCAGGATCAGACAAACCTACAATAAGATATTTGTTACATATAAATTCTACGATTTAGTAATGAAAAATAAAAAAATACAACATAAAAAATTTACCTAAATTTGTTCGAACATTAACTAATATAGCCAAAAATGTTAAAAAACTTTCTAACATTGGTGTATCATGTTCTTCATCCATGTACTCATTTTGAGATGTTTTGTACAAACGAAGACTCATCTCTTGTTTTATATGAAACCTAATTAAACAAAATTATTGTCATTATTGTTGTGTAACTTTAATGTGCAATTTACACATGCATATACTTAATAAAATATTGAAAATTACTTTTTAACAACTGTTTTCAGAAAAACCTCTGGTTGTAACTTCGTTGCACAAACTTGAAGCAGATAAAGATCCGCATCTACCATTGAATTACAAAAATTGCACTGTATGTACGTCATAATTTGGCCTTTTATTTGAAGGCCATTGCGCACCCATAATCCATTTAAAATTTCATAAAAGGCAACCTAAAATAAAAATACATGATCATTAATATATACAATATTACTTTATGATATTCATATAGTATTACATAATATTAAAATGATTCATTGAGAAATTATTTCATTCTGGTATTTGAAGGTATTAGTAGGTATTAGTAGGTATTAGTAGGTATTAGTTTTTAACACATGCATAATATGTAAAAGGCCTAACAAACAGTGTACTTGAAACAAATTTATTTCCTATAATAATTTACTTTGATTATTTCTAAATATTATCCATAGAATTGGATAAATGAAATGGAAATTTCTTTGCAATATTAATCGAATTTTATTACAGAAAAATGCTGTCGAAATGGGGAAAAATAAATTTTCCTACACGTTATCCATTGCTTGAAATGAATTTGTACAAAGATTGAAATTTATTTAACGTGTATGTTCATATGCATTTATCATCTACTTTTGCATACATAACAATGTTACACATTAAGTATTTAATATTCAAATAAGAGACCGTTTCCCATAGGGTATATGATTCATAGATTCATGGTATATATCTCCATCTTGATTGACCAATCCCGTAAGTGGAAAGCATTTCAGCAGCCAACAGCAGCCGCTCTGTTGTAAATTTGTTGTGTCAGTTCGTCGTAGCAATTCTACGATCGATGAACAAAGGAGTAGAAGTCATTTGTACAGTTTTACGAGAGCTGATTAAAAGAGCTTCCCCAAAAAAAATTTTATTCCGTTCCCTTGTAATTAAAATTCGTGACAATAAAAGGAACATGTGATAAGGAACATAAATAATCGGATGACTGATCGGTAAAAGAAAAAAGAAGAGCAAGATCACATCGGTGTTACTTGTGAAAACTGAATATTACTTTTCGATTCGGATTCGTTGCCGAATTTAAGAAAGATGACTACAAGCTGTAAGATCATTTTCATTTGCCTGTTACTTAGCGTAGAGCAATTCATGTACAGCTCTCAATTTGGTTATGTTGACGTAAAAGACTTAATAAAATTCGGCCACGAAGTAATCATGTACACCTTTGAGTCGTGGGATTTGATACGCCCGAAAGATTCCGAGTACGACAACAATTTGCCATTCATTCACAGAATGGAGAATAAATTGAAAAATCGTATATCGAAGGTGTCGCAACAGATCAACACGTTTGAGGAACATATGGACGTACATTTGGACACCATCTTAAATCAAATTTCGAGGATGTCGTTGCAACAAAGTCTGCATCAAAAGCTACATATAATCCAGAAATTCGTTGGCCAAATCAACGATTTGTACGATGATTTCCATTCGTATTCGAAAACGCCTGATAAATACGAGAGATACACATTAGAAGATTTTGCGAAAACGTGCGTCTCCTCGAGATCAGGTGCTCTTCCGGATCTTCTAAAAAGCATCTATCGGCTGTTCATTCCTTCCCCCGATGAGATTCTCCACAGAAGCGTTCTCATATTACTAGCAAATGAAATGCAAGTAAGTATGTAATTGCACGGATGCTTTCAAAAATATTGAGAGAAAATGATGTTTCAAATACTTTATCGAGGTAAATAGAGAGAGATAGAAATTTCTGTCAACTTTGTGGATATATGTAAAACAATTCTTTCTGAGCTGTTTTTGAAATGAAAAAAAGTTTCAATTTCATACGAATATCCCTCAATGAGCTGTTAGGTATTTTAGTTCCTCATGACTATCAAGGGATTATATATATTAACTGCGGGAGAATATCACGGTGATCAAGTGACATCCGACAATCTATTCAAATTACAAACTTGATACGAGCGTAGATAAAGTCAATATATAACTGTCTATTGTACTTTTTATATTTGAACATTATGCAGGATATTCAGCGTAAGTATCGCTACGAAATGGGATTCAGGGATTTCCTACTTTCCAAATATTTATATTAAACAAAAATTTAATATATTTATGTTTTCGGAAGATACGAACATTGTCTTTTGTTTTAAACAAAATTATATTGTTTTTAAATACATTGGAGCAAGTCGTAATGAATATCTCCAAAAAAAGTAAATACAAAACAAAGTTTCGATTCGTCGAAATTATTTGGCACCAAATATAGTTCGATTTTGTGAACTATATTTGGTGCAAAACCACTTTTCTAAAGTCGTTAAAAAATATATATATATATAGAACGAACTTAATACAGCTAATGATTTGGAGGAAGGAAAAAGAAAACAATGGCTTGATTGTCTGTAAAAAATACTTATATAATCCATACTTCCTTCAATCTTTTTTATTATCAAAAATAATTATCAAAGAATCATAACGTGGTCGCTACAACAACGATTCAAAGATTTCCTAAAGAAATCCTGAAAAAACCTGTGAAAAACGAAATTTCATTTTCATTTTCTTCGATAAACTATTTTCAATAAAGGAACAAAGAACAGAAACGCAACATTTTTTCTGGAACAATGATGTTGTTCTATGCAAGCGATTTAAACGTGAAGAGAGCGGGAGAACGAAGAGGAGCATGCGCAGAGACACGTAACACCATTAAGTCTCGAACGATCCCAACTCAAGAGGGGAGGAACAACAGGGACAAATGACGGGACAATAACGCGAAATTCTTAGTAGAGCCTGAGCGAACGTGGAAAAAGTGTTTGTTGCAGAGGTGTACTCGATCAAAAAAAAAAAAAAAACTCAATTACTTTGCAAACTATATAAAAGGCTATTCTCGAGCGAATGTTTGTGCAACGATAGATGCAGTGAAGTATTTTTCGGGCAATATAAAATTGATGACCAGAACATACATACATACATACATACATATATATATACACAGAAAAAGAAATATAATGTAAGAAGACTTGGACGATTTATCAGGTTTCAATTTTTGATTATGGTCAAAACGCCTTCAGTCAATCGTATTAACCTTTCACGGCCCATATAACTTCGAAACGTTTACTTTCCATCCGTTAATATATGGACGGCGCCATTGGGAAAAAAAGACCGAGATTGAAATGAATCTTGTTTTTCTTTTTCTTTTTCCTTCTTTTTTTCGAGATGTCGCTGAACAGCCTGATATTTAAAAAAAAAAAAAAAATAGAGAAAAGAAAAGAAGAAAACGTTTCGAGATCTCGTTCCATTCTGAATAACAGCACCATCTTCAAGTTTCTCACATCGTGTTTTGTCGTGTCGTCTCGAATACTTACACGCAGGATTTCTACTGCATGTATGCACGTAAATACAAATGTGGCGTGTTGAAAAATACATTGGTACATCTTAAAATCGTTATATAATATTTTAATTTTGTATCTTTTAATAGTATAGCAGAGACACTGCGGCGAAGAAAATGTTTATGAAAATAATTTAACCTTTAGCTCGAGTGAATCGATCCTTTTGTACAGATCGATAATGATAAATCTTTAATATAATCTACATGATTTATTATGACGATTCTAAACGAACGTACTATAGCGAATAGTAAAAAAAATAGTTCTATTAAAAAATAATCGCTTTTAAAATAAGAAGGAACTCACTTTTAAGTAAGAAATAAAATATACGCATGTAATAAGATTGTGATAGATACGAAGAAACTTTAGGAGAGACTTTTTTTTAATGTGGTAAAAACTAATTCTTATAAATTCATTTGTAAATATTATAAATTTTAATGATCAAGATTACTTTTCGACTCGTTGCTTTCAGACAAAGAAACATCGCTTCCTACAGATTCCCGTGCAAGAGACGATGTGAGAAACTTACTATATCGAGTTGAAAAAGCAAGTACTGAAAATATCGATTATTGTCGAAATTGTCTAAATTGCCGGAATAGCTGATAATTACACGCGGATGTGACTCACGTTTAAGTGATCTGCTAGAGGCAACAGAGTATTATCAATCGAGAACGAATCTCCGAGATGTCATATATTTAGAAATATTTCTGCGAATGAAACGTATTTAGTTTTTAACACAAACAGTACGCTCGACCCCACTATCAAATTTCACGTGTTTAGTTGCTGTGTGTGTGTGAGATAGGCAACTACTGTTGTTATGAATATGCGACATCTCAATTTGGAGATTTCGAGGTCACTACATAAGTTATGAATACAACTTTAGTTTAGTATTTCCCTCTAAATTATTTTACATGGTTGATTTGTTCCGAGCCATATTGCTTAATTTCATATTACTAAAAATGACTCATCGTACTGAGCTATATCAATAAAACAACCAAAAGCGAGAGAAGAGTAGAAAATTTTCACTGAGACGGAAAGTGTGACACATAACCAACTTATCATTAGATCATAAGAAGTTAGCGATAGTAGAATTGTCAAGCTGAATTTTCATTGTACAGCTTGTTTAAGTAACAAGTATCTTTGTTCGTTATAGGTATTGTGGAGGATCAATAAGCGGCACGGAATGAATCACAAAATATTTGACTAAATAATCAACAACTACACCTCTTACCAAATATCTTTTTTTTTTTTTTTACATGATTACAAATTCAAACCATTTTTCTTAGCACAAATTTCAATCTCCTATATCGAAGTTTCAATTTCAATATATAGGTATTGAATACTTTAATGGATATGAAGGCTTTGTAAGCGATTCATCTACGTATAATTGAAGATAAATTCTACCCTATCAAGGATCAGATAAGAAAGAGCACGTAAACATGAAGAAGCCAAGCATTCGTGTATGTTTTCTGTTTCTCTGCACAATATGGGTAGCAATGGGTATAAAGTACGACACCACGTTGATCGACGAGATGCGAAACAAGCTATTGCGATTGGAGAAAACGTTAGAGAGGGACCTGTTCCACTCGAGGTTACACGAGTTTGAAAATAACGGGCAAGGAAAGTACGTATGGCTCATAAAAAGTTTCAAGAAATTTGGCGACGAGTTAGAACGAAATTTCTCGACCAATGGCTCTGAGAATTTAAACGCGTTGAACCCTATTTGGTTGTGGGCTCGTACAGAGAACGAGCTAAAAGGAGTAGACGGTCTGTACCGAGTTTTCCGAATGATGCAACAAGAGATCGTCAACGGAGAGGCTGCGCTCGACATACCAAAGCTGGCCGATTTCTTGGACACAATTCTGCACGATCCGAACGCATCGATCGTGCGCGCCCTAGGTCGAATCGGTGATCTGATAGTAAACGAAAAGTTGTTCGTTTCGGCTTACCAGGTATAACAATTACCAAAGCGAGTTGTAAGAAATTTCTAATTCTTTAGAAATTATTAGATCAATATAGAATTAGATTAACGATGTAGCGAACTCGTTCTTCTTTGATAATTAACAATTTTAGTTGTGGATAGATCTTTGTATTCTTCTTTCCCATTTATTTCCCACTAGGAAGCAGCTTCGCAAATTTGTAATGAAAATCAGTCACTTCAGCAGTTGCTCTATAATTTATACACCACGGTGACTCTGTCGGAAATCAAGGGTTACAGTATGATCCAATTTTCTTATAAACTGCTGCGACTCTATAATCCAGGTATAGCACAACAACTCTTATCTGCATCATACATAACTTATTGTTTTTTTCTTTTTCCAATTTTTGTAATGGGATTTAATGACACTGTATATGATTTGCAATTGTGATTTTGCATATTTTCGCTTGCTTGCTCTAGGTACTAATTTCACTGAAGAAATGAAAATAGTGCAGGAACAATATGAGAAGAGAACGAGGGAGACCCTGCGGGCTGTAAAAACAGCCATGGCCTTTGCTCCGCGACAACTTTGGAGATGCGATGCGAGACTACACGAATTAGGTACATTTTCTTGCTTTCGCGTGTTTTATGCAGCCAGTATAAGTGAAACAATTGTTTCAGATAATACGTACACCAAATTGACACAGTTGTTCCAAGGATATATCGTGAACGAAGTAGATTTGAACAGTGAAGCGACTTGTAGAGAAAATTGTGCTTATTACGAGTATTCGAAAGTTAATGGATGTTTTAAAAATCTATTTTGTTCCCAGCAACGCAGATGTAATGGTAAAGTATTGAAATGCGAGTACATCGATTCCGACATGTGGATTTGCCCTTCGGTAAATTGAAATTCTTTCTCTGTGTTCAAGAGATAATAAGACATACTGTTTAATATGTTTCTAAATTATTTCAGTCACAGAAAAGCGATCGAAGATATGACTACATAGAGTACGAAAATGGCATGATATTTGGGCAAAAAAACAGTTGCAATAAGACCAAAGTCGATAGCTGGTGGCGTTGGTTATTTTGGCATTGTAGTTATTGCTTTTGCTATTGTGATGACAATACTATAAATTCTGATCGGTATTTTAGTTTAAGAAAAGTTGAATCTGATATAGCAAACAACAAGTGAGTGATCAATTATCTCAGATATTTTAAGAAGACTCTTGAGAAGTGAAGTCATTGGCGTGATGAATAATGTTATTTGTTGTAGAGTTGTGACGGGCATCCGATTTAAAAAAGTGAATCAAATAATACATATGCAGATACAAGAAGGTGAATTACTACCACGTGGATACATTAATCAATCCACTGTACACTGGAAACCAATTGAAGAGTTTAATATATTAGATAAAAACGTTAAAAATGGTATTGACTATCATACTTTATCATGGGAAGAAAGAGGTTTGGACTTAGATGACTTAGTCCACGATGATGATGATGATTATCTTTTGACAGGTACATTTATATGAAAACTATATTTCTTTTATCCCTCTTTTGTAAACATCACGTTTACAACACATATTTTTTCAGGTCTTAAATTTCGAATGGTCGGTCCACGACTAAATTTAGAAGTAAGAATGACAGCTTTCAATTTCACAACTGGAAAATTAATAAAACCTATAGAAAAGAGCATCTGGATCAGTCATGATAACACCGACAGGTAAAATTTGCTCGTACATCGTGAATATTCTCATATACTTATAAATGTATTTTTGCTTATCTAGCAAACTTGTTTGTTCGCAGAATTGAATTGAAACTTGAGAATCCCGACATACCAATTCGAACACCTCTTCTAGCACTACCAGACTCCAAACCGCAGCAATATTTGAATTTTGCGCCAAGCGATCGTAAAACTGATGCTGCGCAAAACACGATACCATTTCTTGACATTCAGTCAGTAGAATCAAATCCACCAGTTCCAATTTCAGGTGCTGGTATTTTTCATAAAGGCCGACCAGCATCGGGTGGATACGTAGCATTGAGATTGATTACGTATGATTTCAGTAAACATTTACAAGTTGATTTACCTCCTTCTACAGATACAGTTATTGATGCACCAAATGAGATAAGAGCAGTATAAATATAATTTTGTTCGCGTTTCTCCCTATTCCTAAAGTATATAGTTATACTATTAAAATATACTAGGATATAGCTCATAAATATTATTTGTGTTATGTTTTTACTTTAATATGTCTTTCACTAATTTACGTTTCAATATAACTCATAAAACCAACTATACATCAATAATAATTCCTTTCTTTTAAAACAATTCTCTGTCAAATAATTATTTTTTTGTGCCATCTTAGCATCTATATATACCTTTTAAAACATATCATGGAAGCCAAATTCTTTGTATTTTTTTATACTCCTAACTCCAATAAGACCTCTAATAACGATACTTGTTAATTTATAAGAAATTGTATTTTGTTATCTAAATAGGAAATTTATAGATTTCCTCCAGTATTATACTACTGAAATAAAGTACTGTAAACCTATTCATTACCTGAAGTACCTTTTTTATATTATTATGTTTGATACTTTAAAGAGATATAATAATACGTTCAAAAATGTGATTTTCTATGAAATGTGATTCTCTGATGAACGTGAATATACTAGAAAATAGAGAAAAGTACTTACCTGAACTTGTAAAGGATGCATTATTAAAAGATGTAACATATCAGTAGGGGGCAATAGATCATTGAGAGTAGCTCCTTGTTGGCGCACAGCTTGGCACATGAACACAGCAAAGTATCGATGTAATGGTAAATGAAACGATACTTGTAAACTATCACTCTGGAATAAATGGAAAAAATATCGCGATTGTAATATCGCTAGTATACTTGTTTGTTCATTAACCAACTTGCATATTAGTATTCATTACTTACCACATTCGAATAAGTGAAATTTATAGCATCTAACCAATCTTGTAATGCAGTGAAACAAAATGATAGCACTCTACGAGTAAGAGCAGCACTTTCAGGACCACGCAAGTGAGAAACTAAAGCCCACATTGGATATGCACTAGCTTCTAATTCAGCGCTAAACGCTGCGTAGTACGTATTAGATTCATATTCAACGTGTTGATCTAATTCTCGTTGATTCACGTTCATTCCTAGAATAAACACAACAAAGAATTTTTAAAATATTTTTAGAATATTTTTATGTATAAATACTTTAAGTTAGAATTGAGCAAAAGTTAAATAATACCTTGAAACATAGACAGAAAATCGAACCACATTTCTAAAAGTGTATCATCACTCATAAATCTAACAGCTATAGGTTTATGTGAAAGAACATTATTTAAATCTGAAACAATAGGCCAATAACAGTGTTCCTTCATCACCTGTCGTTCACAATCTACTACATAGTGAAAATTTTTATTTGGATCTAAAAAGAGAGACATTTATAATAAATCTTGAAATTTAGTTGTATCTTTAATAATAGCTGCACAAATATCACCTACCATGTAAAATATTCTGAATCAATATTTTACTCATCATATATTTTAAAGCTATTACCATAACATGCAACAACTTTAATTGATCCACCATTTTCAGTGCTAAACTTTCGTTACTGAATAACTGAAATATAAAATTCATATAAGGCCTTTTCTTTATTATGAAGAAAATATATTTACATGAATACACTAACCTGTACACTGACATGGACTACTTTATTGCTTAAAGTATCAGGATCTGTTGAGCGTTCAAGCATCATCGAAACTCTACTGTAATGTAGTACAAAAGCACGAGTAAGTGCTTCCTTATATTCTGGATCTGGTAACATATTTAGCAGCAAACAAACTAATTTCTGTGGAAATTGATAAACAACTGTCCAAAACATCAATTCCTCTAAGAAAGTAGTATGTTGTAAATGTTCTTGTAAAGATGCACATTCTGAAAAATTATAGCAAAATATTTACTGTAATTATATTCTGCCAGAACAATATGTGTACATTGATAAAAAAATATTCACCTTTATATTCATCAGGTGGTTCTGGATTTGACAAAGATTTCACTGCATTTTGATATATTTCATTGCTGTCTTGGCAATAGCTATCATATTCTGGTTCTCCGGTTGATACAGTAGGATCCATAAGACTTCTATATTTTTGCGGATTAGTAAGAGCTGATGTCATAACATGCCTCATTAATGCACCCATCTTATTAAAATCAATGAGCATTGTTAGATATTCATCTGCATCTTGAATTACAATTTCATAATTTCGTTGACCCACCGTACTATATTGAAGAAAATATTTATACACATTATACATTTCTTATATTTTTGATGACTGAATAAAGAGATGTATGATATACCAATTTTCGCGTAAATGTTGTATAAGGCGAAGAATTATTCTGGGCATCATTGCTTCTGCTACACACATTAAATTTGAAGGAGCAGCTGACTTATCAACAGCTGCTTTTGGACCATGCCTGTCACAAAATCTAAAAGAACAATTTTATTAGATATCATACTTATTAATACAATTAAATAATTATAAGAACTTCTATTTGATAAAATTGTTACCCTGATTCCTTCATAACAGATGCGTCACCGCAATCACAAGCACCACCTGCTTGACTTAAAAACATATTGAAATCATGACCATGATGATTGCCCTTTTTGAAACATTCTGTACATAAGGACATACATGGTGATATACCACATGTACGACAACGATATGCTACAAAATTGGGTGTCCAAACCAATCCACATGTTGTAGCATTGTCGTACATTCTCACTAAAATGTTTATAAATATTTAATTTAAACAGATGAAAATTTAATACAACGTATGTTTTATATATGTTCAAAAATTATAAGCATTTTAAGTTTGCATAATTACATTACCCGGGAAACAATTTTTTAAATTAAATGTTAAATTATATTTAATATTTTTGAAAAATTATTATTATTGATTTAAAAAAACTTTTGTTGACTTCAATTGGTTACATTCTATGAATTTCACTCTTTTATCATATTACGATATGTACATCACATTTTCGTATCTATAGCAATGTACATAAACATATATTCATTGAATGATCTTACTGATGCCAAATACGCAAATTGCACTATACTTATATCACAGATTTCAAAATCAAGTTCATAACAAAGTCTGCTATTTAAAAGTGTCAAGCAATAATCACAATATATTGTATTTATAAAAACATGTACTTCTATACACATTATGAATTTAAGTAATAAAATTTGATAAAGTAATGAATTTAATAATATGTCTTAAGAATAATATATGCAACAATAATAAATAATTTAATCATAATAGTGTATAATGCAGTGTACGCAAACATTGGATAAAACATATTTATGTTTGTTAAAAATATGATTGATGCAAGAGCATTGATAATGATCGATTTATTCAACTTGCAAAGTATACTAACAGATAAGATTTAAAAGAATTCCTTATTGTGCAGTTGAAGAAAACAAAATATTCAACGTACCTGTCTTAGCGAACTTCTCCGGCGTATGACCACTGGCTATCAACCATTTACACCAGTTAATAGTTTCTCTGTCAGTAATAACTTCACCAGGATTCAACAGTTCATCCAATAAGTTACTAAGAGAAGGTGGACACTCACTGTCATTAGCTAAGTTGCTACATTCTGCGTGTATGTGAGCAGCCGCGTAACTTTTGCTTCTATTCCTTAGTATCTCAGTGCACAAGCTAGACATCGAGAACATCGCGGAAAATTGACCTCGCGCAGCGAGGATATCATTGATTTTGATACGTGTTGCGGTATCCTCCGAGAATGACGAGCGTACGATGTCGAGTCCTGGCTTCGCCAGCTCACCAAATCCCGCGGGAATACCTCAATGGATCTGTAAATAATGAAGATAATAATTAATACTATTACGATATAGCGTGGACCACGGTAAAAAGCGTAACCTAAAAATAACAGCGGAAAACAAATGAGCAAGTCAAGTCGGGAATCAGGTGATATACCGACGTTAAAATTTTCAGGAAGCCGACAGGACAGCCGATAGTTGCCTGACGACTTACACCTTTTTGCGTGTTTCTCGTGTGAAAACTTCCGGGAAACCTTTCAAGCAAAGGCGGCCCGCGAACCAGGGAATTCTCAACAACCTCCATATCAGCGAGCATCTCCCGTCAACTTTGTCTTCCTCATCAATTTTGACGACATGACGAAAGCAGCAAGGGACCGTTACCTTATACCACTCTCCTGAACCGTGGATTACTATCGACTTTCAGATTTCGTGTTTCGACAAGTACACCGTACTTGCACAATAATCGTCGTTGATAACACACATTTACACTTACCGAACAGTAAAAGCACTCGATCACCAATCGTTCGATCAATTGACCACAGCTTATATTCTTCTACGGTACGTCGTCTTCTTTCTGATCAAGAATTTGTCTAGCTTATCGACAGAACAATGACAGAATACCAGATCTTGTTTTTCAATGAGTGCGTTTCATCAGAATGTTTTCACTATGCTCGAAACTACACGCAGTTAATCCTTCTTATTACGATAATTACAAGTAATATACACGGAGAAATTTCTCAGAATTAATGGAATTAAATAATATTAAAAATATAATTTAGAACGTGTTATTTATTCGCTTTATTTGTAATCCAATCATATGTGGTTTTTTGGACAAATTGGATTTATTAGAGAGTATGATACTTCTTGCATTTATCACTATTTCAGAAAAAATAAAAAACTTGATATATAATTATATATTTTTTGCATTGGGATAAAATTTTACTTTTTGTATTACTAATTATTATTTCTCATGAAATAAGCGAGAATTGTTAAAAATTTATTTAAATCCCAAGAATTTCCAATCAAGGGATTACAATGTTACAAGAAAATTTAGTATGGCAACATTGGTAGTCCTGGCTTCTCTCTTTCGGTCGGTTGATCGAGCGTGTATGTTGCTGTGATAAACAAAGTTATAAATCGCAGGTAATCTCAGTTTTTTGAATTCATCCGGTACAAATTAATTACAAATTAGTTTCTAGCTTTAATAATTGATTGATTAATAATAATATTTTGTGTTATTGTAACATTCAAGAAAGTATAAAGTTCGTGGAATAGTGCTGTTTTTCATTATTATTATTTTGTTTTTTAATTAAATTTAAATTATATTCGTTAAATTCTCGATTGTTATTTTATTCAAATTAATGATATTGAATCGCTCGCATTTATAAAAAGATAAAATTACATTTTTAAATCTGTTTTGTTTCTTTCATAGGTTATGTTTCATTGACATTTTGAAATACGTTTTAAATACGTTTTTTTAAGAAATAGTCTTTAAATATTTTGCTAACTTAAAATCACATTTTGTTTTCAGCCATGGTGCGTATGAACGTTCTTAGCGATGCTCTCAAATCCATTAACAATGCCGAAAAGCGTGGAAAAAGACAGGTGCTGTTAAGGCCCTGTTCAAAAGTAATCATCAAATTTCTAACTGTAATGATGAGAAAAGGTAAGATATTGTTGAATTAGATGTATGAATGTTCTCTTATTTTCAGAAAGAACATTTCTGTATAAACTTGTACACAAACTATGTAAATTGCTTCTAACATTTAAGGATATATTGGAGAATTTGAGATTGTTGACGATCATCGCAGTGGTAAAGTTGTGGTAAATCTTAGTGGAAGACTGAACAAGTGTGGTGTAATTTCACCTAGATTTGATGTTCCAATTAATGATATTGAAAAATGGACTAACAACCTGTTGCCATCTCGACAGTTTGGGTATGTATTTGTGTGTATAAATTTGCAATAATGTAAAGAAATTTACACTATTGGGAGTTGTAGATAATTTTATGTTCCTATAGTGTAATTGTAATTTATAAACATTTTAGATACGTTGTTTTGACCACAAGTGGAGGAATTATGGATCACGAAGAAGCTAGAAGAAAACATCTTGGAGGCAAAATACTTGGATTTTTCTTCTAATGTTTATTTAATTCAATAAAAATTTCTTAATGCTAAGAGAATTATTTTTCTATGTTTATCAGATGTGATACCTACCCATATTTATCAGAAATGACTACCTTTTGTACCTGATTTTCAACCCTTGATATTTTTGTAGTAATTTGTAAGTTTATTTTTATTTTTCTAAATTTATACAACAGGGCAAATGTAAGAAATATTCATAGTAATATAGTACAATAATGTTTACATATTTGTATTTTTAATTGTAACAGTATTTGTATTTTTAATCTTTTAATTCAAGACAAATGCTAATAAAAAATTCCATCATAAAAATGTAATATAGGAGAGGGAATTTTTATATTGTTTTGTCATTATCGTTTTATAAAAAGAGAGAAAGAGAAGTTTAAACAAAAGTATTTTTTTATTTAGAAATAAATTTTCATGTGCGTGCATGCAAAAATTTGTAGCAAATATGTACCAACCAACACATTTAACTTTTAGGAAACTCCTGATTGGTCGTCGCATCTTACCGTTGACTGGTTGAACGGCATTAAGGCAGTTCGAGCATGCGCGTGGCCGCGATTTCAACTTTACGCTGCCTGTGAACGCAGCCGATGACGGTCAGTCAACAAAACTTTGTAATTCGAACGAAACTCACGGACGGTTCGCATCACGGGTCTCGCGTTGTGCAGGTTTTTACATTTCGCTGGCCTTTTGTAAATAAAAGTTTCACCATTTTATCCCCAATTCGAACGAAAGAAACGTGTCGAAGAGTTTCTAACAGATTTAACGGTGTTGCCAGGTGTTACCAGGTGAATGTGACCGTTTTGTGCCGCGTTACCTGGGATTTGTCCGCAGGAGACAATCGTACGGAAGTGCCCGTGAAAACTTCACTTCTTACGCGTAGCGCGGCCGTCAAAGAAGATAAGCGTCGATAAGAAACGCGAGATCAATCGTGTTGACATTTGGATTTCGATACAGTTCAAACGTACACGCAAGTTCGTTACCTGTTCAACGCGTACATCGGAGCAACGTGTAACTTCTGCAAGAATTCGCAACTTTTTTTTTTTTCGTCGCTGCGAAACAACTCTCCTGCCCTGTCAATCCTTACGTCTTTCAACATAAATATACAATTACAAGAAATTTTGTTTTTCCACGAGTCTTTGCGCGTTTCGCTCCGAAAAATGTCGCGAGACGTGACAACGAGCCGCGTAGAGGCATCCAACGATACGTAATGCTGAATCTAACGGAAGAGACCACGAACTCGAACGATCAGTCCGTTCAAAGCGAGGGAAGTAAGGATCGATCGACGCGTTGTATTTCATTGAGAGTCGAATGAGAAACGGTACCGATGCTTCGTGGCCTTTGGTTTCCCGAAAGGAGGAGGGACTACGAGTGCAAGTAAAAGGAATGTTGCCTCACAGGTGTACGGTTGTAACGCTCATCCGTTACGCCTGCTAAAACACACGTAACACACGATAATTCGAGGCTGAAATTCGCACGTGAACTTAAAAGAAAGAAAAAAAAAAAAAAAAAAAAGAAAGAAAAATGCGGAGATCGTGCAGGAACTGTTGGTACTGGCTCGCGTAACTTGTTGTCCGCGGAAATTTGCACGACCGTTCCCCTGTTCGTGGTGAAGTGTTCAAGGAAGGTTGGCGCGAGTGGGCAAAAGCGGCGGAGAAATCAAAGTAACATGGAGATGCCGTTGAGGAATGCAGTGGCGGACCTGTCGACCTTCCTCAGCACGAGGACGCGGATTTTATTTGCTGCTGTCTATTTCATTTGGATCGCTGGCAGCGCCTGCGCCACTGGTGAGTTTTCGCGCCCATTTTCACGTCCCTCCCCTGTTTTTTGATTTTCTTTTCGCGCAACTCGCCACGCGTCTCCTTCGTGTATACAATCCCCTCTCCACCCCCGAAAACGAACGTCCTCTTGCTAATACCACTTCTTTCGGTCACGTGATTTTCTTTCATCTCGTCTCTTTAAATTCCGAGGTATAAAAAAATATTGTTCTCGAAATAATTTTTATAAAAAAATAATTTTTACTTTAACTTTAACGTGCGAGAATAACGAAATCTGTTTTTTCTTTCTCGGGGATATTACGCGCCATTACCATTTATACCATTTTATACCATTGCCACACACACACACACACACACACACACAC
>CAJDYZ010002461.1:48932-61193 GCA_903986555.1 Heterotrigona itama
TCTCTCTCTCTCTGTCCCCGAAGAGGAAGTTATATTATCAGCCGCGCAACAGTGTAAACGGACTCGAGCAAACCAGAGCCGGTTGATAGAGGCAGAGAGAGAGAGAGAGAGAGAGAGAGAGGAGAGAGAGGGTTGGCAGAGGATCGTAATGGCACGCTATCGAGCTATCAATAGCGGCGCGGTGCGCGCATTAATAATCCATGATTGCCATCGAGCAACTGGAGCTGCGGCCCCGGCCGCCATGCTGTATTCATGGCGAGCCAAGGGTCCCCCGTCCGCAGGACGTCTGGCCAAAGCCAGGCGGGGGTGGTGGTGGTGGTGGGACACGTTGCCGCAGGGCAACGCCGGTGAAAGCGAGCTAATCGAGCGGGATCCTTAATTAGGAATTAGACGGCGGTTTACAGCGGAATCGCGACACCCCCGGCTACCCTCGCGAGGCAACCGTATATACCGCTGGTTGGTTGGCTGGTTGGTTGGTTGGTGAGAATGGGGAGATGGACGAAGAACTGATGACGTTTCGGTAATTGAAGGGGGGAGAGGGTGGATTGGCATTTTGATTGGGCAGAAGGTTTCACGCAGAAGGTTCCTCGGGGGATTCGAGGTGACGGGATGGCTTTTTTTCAGGTTTTCAAGGATCGATCCTCGTGTGGATCCACGGTTTTAACCCTCGTCCGTCCCTTGCGATCAATTTGACGCGCTTTGCGTAACATCTAGTGTCATCCAGTAGAATAAAAATAACAAATTTCAATAGATTTTTAGAATAGCGATAATTATAAAATTCGATGGGTGATTTTTAATATTATATCGTATCGTATAACGTTAAATGTATAAGTATTACATATTTTCGATATTTTCTAACGTGTATTTGCTGCACATTGCACATTTCACTTTCAACGATTATACATTCAACGAACCATTTTTTCGAAAATTTTTAGAAAATGCCGCGATTTGTCTAGAACTGAATTTCAATGGATGTAACATTTCCTAGGATCATCGAGTGTCTGATCAATTCATTTAAATAAAGACAAATTTCGAGAGATGTCTCTGCGTGATAGAAATTCTCAGGAACACGATGACTTTTAGAATAACGACAGACGAAGTTTCTTTTAAACGAAAGATCTGTATGAAGTTGAAGTTCAGAAGACAATCTCTACAGACTCTGAAATTAAATTTTTGCGTTAAATTAATATAACGTTTCATGTACTATTACACAAATTACTTATGATTGTTCGACGCGTTTCTTTAAAAAAAATCAGATGCTTAAATAAAATACTTGAATGGAATTGTTTCGAATAAATAAAATGAGGAATTTTAGAAGAACGTGGTGCGATGTTATCCGAATCGAAATTGGCATCCGTCGCGAATGATCGCCCATTTTCTCAAGCAACGAGCGTCAAAGCGTTAGGGTGTTAAAGCGAAGCTAACGACGTTTACAGCGAAACTTTACCACGCCGTCTCCGCCCGATGTGATTGAAGCAACGAAGAATTTCGACAGCCAGTATCAACCGGTAATCTCGTTAGCGTATCGTCTACGGAGAGAGACGATGCGCGGTGGTTAAGTCGGGCTCTTTAATTAGAAATTAAACAGTCGCTTGCACCGAATTTCTGGCTTCCCTTGGCCGATCGAGAGGACTCTGAATTTTCCATGGAAAGATGGAATTAATCGTTCAAAAACAATATAAATTGAAAATAATATTGATTCTAAAGATGATAGAAAATTTCAGACAATAATGAAATATCTATCAATCGTGAAAAATGTTGAGGGAAAAATTTACACCGATAAATATTGAAACAAAAAAAATCAAAATTTTTTGATCATTTTTCATTTATTAATGATGCTGAAATTAGAGGAAATCAATGAATAAATCTTGCAACAAATACTGCTCCTACAGATGATACATAGAATAATATCAATTGATGAATTTGACAATTTAATTCCTGTTAATCCTTCAACTGTAAATATTGAAATAAATCCAATTGATCACAAAAGTGAAATATTGAAAATTAATTTTGACCCATGATAAATAGCTGATCATCTAGAAACTTTAATTCCTACAGTAATTTCAATAATTACTATTGCTGACCTGAAATATGCACGTGTATCAATATCTAATCCTACAGTGAATATACGACGAGCTCAAACAATAAATTAAATTGAATTTTTAATTGAAGTTAATTAAATTTATCGATCGAGCATCATCTACGATAAGTAAATAAATAATCTATTTATCAAATACTCATTTCGCCAAGTATAAAATTCAAATCACTGCAGTTTAATACAGGTTCCCTCGAAATAACAGCAACTATTTAAAATTCTATTAACGATCGTCTTTGATCCTAATTTTCCAAGTGTTAAAATTATCGCTTTTCCCCATGATCACTATACATATGATACACGAGAATATCAAGGCACGGAAACGCTCGTATAGTAAATTAGAGAAACGATTTGACGATGGCAGTGGCCGAGAATAATCGCGGTCCAGATCGCCTTATTGCGCGCGGCTCGATCCCATTTGCATAAATCGAAAATTCGATAGCGCGCCTCTCGCCAGGGACGTAACTCTGCTCCACGAAGACGCTGCCTAATTTCTGATTAAGGACGGGCCTGATTGGACGAATACATATCGGGGCAGACCGTCGTTTGCGAAAGACAAATATGAATTAGTGATTTCCCGCAACCGATTCAACCGTGTTTATGGCCGCCCTCGGTTCGTCGTAAACACTTAATCGATCGGCATCGAGTGTTTACTGACTTACGGAGCGGGCATGAATGTTTCGAGCGAATGAAATTTCTTCCAGTATTGCTACGAATTTAATTAAAAGTGAATACTCTGTCTATGCGTTGTGACAATATATGTGTTACAAATGCGACGTGTTTGCAGAATTTGGAGAACGAAATTTAAGTAAAAAACGCTGCGAACAGACTTATATCTTTACGAATGTAATTGAAACACAATTGTTAAGTATTGTATGTAAATTGTGAAAAGAAAAATTAAATTTCGACAAATACTGCGTCCAATAAGATCTTCGTAAAACAGAAATAATCTGTACGTATTAATTTTCACAACTACGTGTTACAATCGATCAATTTAGAAAACGAAATTTAAGTAAGCGAACAGAATATGAAGCACACAGTTGAATAACATGGAAGAAGAATAAACATACAAATTTCTGTAAATCTTCGGAAACTAGTAAAATAATCTGCCTTGTGCCTAAACTTGCAACGAACGAGAAATCGAAAAAGTCGACGTGTTCACCTTTCACAAAGAGTTAAAGCGACTGCGCATCACGTTTCATCCCTTACCAACGAACGTGTGTTGTACGTCTCTTTCGAGACACCTCGCTAAATTCCCAACGAAAATCTCAAAAAAAAAAAGAAGAAGAGAGGGGGAGAAAAAGGCAGGAGGCGCGTGACAAGCGAACGAGAGAGAAAGAATCCGCCGATAAAAACGTAATCCGCGCGCGAATCGATCAGGCGCGGCCAGCGTGAAACAGGTGGTCCGTGTCGAGACGAGGATTCACCGAGCTTGGTAGGCAGTAAATCGTGCCATCGCGTCTTGTCTCATCAGCCTCGGAACGGTGCAACGCGCCGGTAGACCCGGAGCTCGTGTACCACGCGACATAATTCCCCGAGAAGACGGTGAATCAGATCGAGCGTATTTCGAGCGAATATCCTTACGCGAATGGAATTGGAAGAAACAAAGGTAAGGCGAAAAATTAGTTTCACTAGTTTATACTAAAATTTGAAACAATCCCGAATGGTTTATATTTCGAGGAATAAACAGGTACACAAGTGAGCGTCGATATATTTAATAATATAGTCGGTGACTAATAGAATAAGGTAATGAGTACTCTATTTTGGAGCATCCATTAATTTCAAACAACAACATAAATTCTGTGCCGTGTAAATCACGGAATGAATGTCGGTGTAATATAGTCGATATAATAGAATAACGAGTATTCCATTTTACAGTGAAATTTGGAGCATTCGTCAATTTCAATAGATAAACAGATAGGCAAATCCTGTATCCGATTTAAATCATGAATGTAAGTAGGAGTTTGTAAATGAATGCCAGTATCGTTAGTGATATAAAATGAAATAAAATTAACGAGTATTCTATTTTACATCGAGATTTAGAGCACCGATCAATTTCAAAAAATTACGGGTACACAATTTTGTGGCATCTCAAAATTATAGATACACAAGTAATGGCTTTACAAATGAATATCAGTGTATCTTTAACAATATAACCTCAGATGATGGAACGAAAAAGTGAAAGAGTATTGCAAACTGTTGAACAGCAGTATGTATGTTTTTATATTCTTAAATTTATCCATAAATGCGTGAAAATCTGCAGTCTAGCGAGCAAAAATACGAACAAATGCTGGAAACCAGAGGAAAAAGTATTAAAAACTTGCAAGAAAAAAAAATGAAGAGAGAGTAGCTCCTCTTTTTGAACGATGATTCTTTTCCGACCTGAAAAATAAGGGAACTTAAGCGAGGAAAAATTAAGACAATACAACGATTTAAGAAAAATCTCTGCCTTCCAGAGAAAGAGTAACAATAACGAGAAGCACTTGTGATCGGCATTTATACAGAAAAAGAAAACCTATGTAATAAAGAGGTAAAGAGCGTGAAAAGATGAGAGGAGAAAGAAAAGAGAGAGAGAGAGAAAGAGAGATTAGAGAGAAGAGAAAGAGGTAGAGGGAACTGATTTATCGAGCTGCCTTCGTCGAGATTAACTCTCGTAGCTCATTCGTGCTACGATCCCGTTCACTTATGGGGCCATCGATTATCGTTTCCGCGTTAATCGATCGATCATTCGACCGCTTTCAATGACACCAGACTCCGGAGGATCCCGATCAGTTCGAGTTTCGCGAAAATTGTTGCTTTCAACCGACAATTCGTCCAAACTTTCGACGACTTACGACTGACATCGCGTAATTCAGCGATGGAAAATTGCTAATAAAATTTCAAGTGATACAACCTTGTAAAAGGTTATCCACTCTAGTTCATTTCTTTCGAAAATGATTCGAAAGAATAAATACTTATTTCTCGAGAAATTCAAGCATTATAAAAATTGTCTTCTTTTTCTTTCACTGTGCACACCCTTAAAACTTATTTCTGCTTCTCCGTTTTGTTAAACGTCGAAAGTGCAAAAGGCGACGAAACGTCGGGATTTGTGGAAATTCGGGATCTCGAAGCGGCGGTTCCCGCGATGTTTGCACGCGTGGGGTCGATCGGACTACTCTCGGGGTGGAGCCAGACGAGGGTAGGTTTTCACCTTGAAATTAAGCTTCTTGCCCGGCGTGGAACGTGACGCAGCACGCCACGGCGTTATTGATCTTCCGGCGGTTCGTAACGCGAGAACGGAGCCACGAGATTTATTGGGTTACCTATCCTCCGTCTACACGTGTTCATCCCACACCGGCTGCAAGTTTCCGCTTAATTTCGTTTTCGGAAGGGGCGAGACTTCCTGCCACCCACCCGCTCGTGACTAACCAGATTTTCTGGCCGAACCGATCGCGATCTAGACTCTTTTCAACGACTCTTCTGTTCTTCAGCAGAAGAAGAGACTTCCGGCTCTTTGGAAATCGAAGTTCGAATAAGTTTCGCTACGCGAAAGTAATCAATACGAATATTTTCGTACTCTTATTAATTCGAATGTTGTAGGAGGATCTATTCGTTTACTGGGAAATTGAAATTTTTACTGCAAGTGAAACTGAGTTCTCGTTATTATAATTGAAAATATAAAGTCTCGTTCGTTTTATCGTGTACCTGTTAATTGTACATAGATTTCCATAAAATTGCTAAATATTTATATAATTGCACACATGTCTCACACAAATTATATAAACATAAAGTTGCATCTCCTGGTATTTATAACATGCAGAAGTGTCAAAACAAGTATAAGAAACATTACAATTTCAATCTTTGTAACTTCACACGAATATCTTGTTTTCTAAATGTAACGTCAAACAAATATCTGAAGTTCAGCAAGTGTGCATAGACAAATCTGCAAAGTAAGAAGGAAATTTTGCCCGCGACTGTGCCCCTTAAACCGAATGAATGAATCTCCGGCACGTCCGCGTTTCAAATCGTTTCTTCCGGGAGAAGTATCGCAGAGAAGAGAAGAGAAGAGAAGAGACTTCCTCCGGTGGGCCAACACAAGTGAGTGTTACATAAGCGACCAGCCGGTTACGTGCAGATTGCTCTCGCTGTGTTACGTCGGGGCACCGTTTGTTCTCGGCTCTGTGCGCGTCACTTTTCGTTACGAGATCGTTACGAAACCGCGGAGGTCACGAACGCGGCGACACGTTCCTATTGCTGTTACGCGATATCTCAGAAACGACTTTGCTCGGCATCCTTTGGAAATTTTTTTACCGTGTTTTCTCCTTTTCGTTTTCGAAAATTGAAATCCGTCAGCGTTAACCAATTTTCTCTCTCTCTCTCTCTCTAAAAAAAAAAGAAACTGAACCCTTTCCCCTCTTTTTCCACGGAGATTAACGAAAATTGTACAACAATGCTTCCTCGTATAACAATACATTCTGTTTGAGTGAATCTTTTACAACAATAATATGTTTCAAAGTAACAAGTCTCAAAATTATATACATACAGGACGTTTTAATTGTTTTAATTAATCCACGCAATAATTCATTCTTTCGGGGAAGAAATGATGTCGAAGGAATATATATGGTTGAGATCCCTGGACAAATTTAATAATCGTCACAAGACTACGCGACGAACGAAACGAATTTTATTTCATCTTTCACGAATGACGAACAATCGGGCGAATGAATTGCAATTCGACACTCTGTACGTATATTTATAAATTGAAGTTTTTTCTTTTGGAAAATGTTACGTTCGGCGAAATCAACATCAATCGTGCCAACAATCTCGAGAGAGGGTTAAACAACAAGGAGAAAGAACTTTGGAAGAAGGTGAAAGATTCACGGAGGAAGATTTTTCGCGAGAGGATCGGACACAAAGGAAGATCCTTCGTTGAATCGTTTCTCGATCAAAGGTGAATCCTTTCTCCTACGCTTTAATTGCCGGCTGACACGGACACAGCTGGTTCGATTAAAAGTTTCCACGTCGCTTCGGACGAGCGTTGCGTGCGCTCGGCTTCCGGGGCCGATTGAAAAATCGACGAGCAACATGGGTTAAGTGGTCGAAGATCCCTGGATAAGCGTTCGATGGATCCCCCACCGACTTCGCGTGATCCTATACTCGCCAACTTGCTCTTTGTATTTCACTTCGAATTTCTCACTTCCTTTGTATCATCTAGATTTGCTACTTTCTCTGTGCGGTTCCTTGTGGTTCTTTGACCTTGCGATGTTTCGAAACTTTTTTTTACATTTTCATCGTAATTCATTGGATCGTAGATGCACAAATGCACACAAGTCTCTACAACAAAGATGTTGATGCGAAGTACAAGTCTAATCGAAATCCTAATATTCTTTCGTAAAAATTTCGAAATGTATAAAAATCTGTCCACAAATGATCTTCTCATCAGTTCCGGGACGTCAAATTTCAAAGAGCCAAGAAACTAATGATTCCTCGTTACAGTAAATTAAATGAGATGTCAAATTGGCCAATGATTTTTCTCTTTCGCGAGTAAATGTAAAAATTGTGATCAACAGAGGACGGTGAAAGTACAGATCTTAACAGTTGAAGTTCGAATTGTCTCGTTCTTCCTATTTTTTCCAACATTTTTAATTTATAAAATACGTTACGATACAATCGCGTAATATTTTGTATTATTTCAAAACGACTATAGCGAAAAATTTTCGAGACGTATGTATCTCCAAACTTGGCACTATTTAAATAAAACAGACATCTGTTGCTGCACGATAACGAGCGAGTTCACTGATTGCCCCCTCATAAATATTTGCCACGATTGAACATAAAATAAATGGGACAATTCTGCAAACGATGAATTAATTAAACATTGTCACTTCTTAGACATTTAATCAACGTTCAGTTAAAGATGTAGATATAAAAAGAAGGACATATTCAGCTTGTGACAATTTGTAAATGGAAGGGATGATACGCTTTCGTATCAGACAGATATGCCAAAAAATTCGTACGCTTATAACAAAAAGAAAGAAAGAAAGTAAAGATCTTACCCATCCGCATACGCCATATTGTTATTGCCTGGCAATTCCCGCAATGTATCGTTGCAAATTGTTTTTACTTTCAACCCGTAAAATCCCAAATTTCTCCAAGCTACTCTTGCCGAACGGCGAGATCTCCGAATTTGATCATAGAAAGGTGACGGAAAAGTGAGAAAAGGAAAGGCGCGAAGGTTGAAAGACGCTCTTAAAAATCGCGGTTCCTCAATCGCGGAGAGGAATTCCTCGTTCCTCGGGGTATTTCGATGTTGAAACTTATTCGCCAGAGGGAAGCGGTACAACGTCCCGGAAACACGGGTCGCCGTGAAAGAATCAGCGTTTTCGGACTTCCCCGAAAGACAAACCAGTTTTGGCCGCGTTGTCTCGACGAGTATAGAGAAAAGGATACATTTCTTGGAAGAAATCCAGGTGCGGTGGCTGAAGGATGTCCAGGGCCGAGAGGACCTGAAAAAAAAAACACGAATTATACGACAAATTCAGAATTGATTGCAAAAACAAGGGAATTTCGAACTTTCTTTTTTTTTTTTTTTTTTGTTTAACACTGAATCTTTTTCTCGACTTTATACAGGACGAAGCATGACTCTACGTACAAAAATAAGTCGAAAGGAGAAAGTAAAATATGAAGTATGACGCTTCGGTTTCAAGGAAATAAAATATAATAAATGAAAGACAAAATATTCTCGAGGATTTATCGTGTTTAAGAATTTATCAAGTTTATGAATGTCTATGTCAAGGCAACACGTTCAAAATCTACTTTCTTAAAAAATGAAGCTGCAAATGGACAAACTTTGTTTTGCATTTTCTGCAGTATTTTTGCACGCAGGATAACATTCCCTGTCACGTCTAGAATTAATTAAATTCACAAATACACTTGATCGATTTTTTTTTATTCCTAATTTCGTAACCGATCAAAATTTCACTGGTTGTGAAATAATACTTTTACGGACAGAATACAGACAATCGTTAATTTAATACTAGATCAGAGCCGGCTAACTGGCGGCTCGCGAGCCCTTTCCCTTGCTTTCCTCAACGCTATCCCCTCCATTGAGGATCGATGCAGTGGAGGGGATAGCGCTAGCAATCAGTAAAGTGGGGGCAAAGGCTCGCGGGCCGCCAGTTAGCCAGCTCTGTTTTACAATTAGACAACGAGGGGAAAAAAATTATTTGACCGCGCGTGGTTCATTGTTAAGTTTTAAATCCACGTGATTGCGATATATATAATCATCAGCCCACTAATTCCCAAGATTTCTAACATTGAAAGAGTTGTTTATCCTTTAAATCAGAAAAGACGTTTCATTCCCGGGCGTTGCAATTTGGAATTTTGCTTAAACGAGCTTGCTGCAAGAATTTGTTACCTTTAATCTGAAACTTCGTCTTCGAGTATTGATACGATGCTTACAATTACGGTAGAACTTCGCTTACACGAACTTGTCGAAGGATAAGTAGTTTATTATTGAGCAAATAGTTCAAACTGGTAATAGTAATAATAGTTTAATAGTTCGTAACGAACGAATAGTTCACATAACGGGAGCGTAAAGTTCGGATAAGTTCGGCAGGCATTCGCTTAATCGAGTATCGATTAAAATAAATGAAATTCGAAGTTTCATTGCTGTTTCGATTTTCTTTCAAGTTTAAATTTAAGAAATTAATCGAGTTTAATAGATCTACTCTTCAATTTAAAATGCAATTTGTATTTGATTCCCCATCGAAATTCACAAATATCGGACGAAGTCGAACGAAATGAGCAGACGAGTAGAAATTTCAAGCAACTGAAAATCGGCCTAAATTTTTCATTTTGCCGGCTTCCAATTTATTTATTTTTATTATTATATAAATATATATTATTTATATAATAGTAAATAATAATAATTTACTATTATTAATATATTTAATATATTATATAATATATATTTATTAAGTTCTTCATTTATATATTTATATTGCAGCATAGATAGAGTTCTGATTGCTTTCTGAGGTCTGTGAACGCTTGCAAATTTATTATTTAAATAAAAGAAATTGAATCGAGCGACAGTACAAACGGAAGTTACTAAAAGTTAATTGAATTCTTTTTGACTGCATTCTCACTTGTTCGTGACGTGGGAGAAAAATTCCGACACACATTTCAAAAAAGAAGCAACAAATCTACGAGATTTTACGAATTAAAAATACTGAGAATTCAGAATTAGAATTTTAACAATTCGTATCTCCAGTTAAGGAATGATGAATCGAATAAATTAAAAGTACTTAAAAAAAAACAAAAAACGGAATTTCGATATCTTCTTGTTTCAAAAATTCAGTTTCAAGTCTCGTTCCACAGAGAAAACTGTCAAGAATATTCTGAGTCGTAAATACGTTTCAAGAGTCTGTTTAGTCCATCAATATCTATAACTCGCGTAAACGCAAAGAGAGAGAGAGAGAGAGAGAGAGAGTGAGTGAATAAAACAGTTTCGAAGAACTGTTTCAGGAAAAAACGACAGAATTTTATCGACCGTTTCACCGAAAAATGAGCTTCAACGGCTGCGTTTTATAGCTACTGGAACACTTCAATTTCCAAACAGGCGTGTAATAAAATTAGATATTACTTACGTTTTCGTGTTTGAAGAAGCAGAGCATCTTCAGCTCCCTGAAGACCCGTTTGCTACTCACGAGGCTCTGAAAGACGTTCGGCAGTTTTTTCAAGGCCACTCTTCTACCGTCCCTCGGATCCGTCACCGCCCTGCCAATCACAAAAAGAAAAAAAGGATTATCAACAGGCTCGAAGTAGGAATTAAAATGATTACGTGAAAGTATATATATCTAACTATAAATCAGTCGAAATCAGAGGAATTAGATTTGATAGAAAAGTTTGATAGTTTTTTTTTTAATAGAAGTTTATTTATTTGAACTTCATTAATTAAAGGGAAATTTTCGTGTTAATTTTTAATAATTTTACTTTGTTAATTTCTCTCCGGCGAACTTATTCGTCCGATTTGTATTTTAAACACAGTCAAACTTTGTAATTGTGTATTGTATTTTGAACACGGTCAAACTTAGTATGTAATTACATTTAAAATACAGTCAAACTTGATGAAACAAATATTCAGAAAATGGATGTCGTCACTTCTCTAAATCTAAGAATCTACAGAGTCGAAACTCATTCGCGTTTCAAATAACATTTCCACTTTGAAAATCGTTACAGTTCTATTTACGTCCAGAAACACCTCAAAACGCGACTACTCGCCTAGAAATCTACTAAAATTAAACTCATTTAGAAACATGATCAAACGCGATCAAATTCGTTGCCAAATATAGAATACGTCACTTCCCTAAATATTTCTGAAAAACATAGTTCATTAAAGAGTTCGTTAAAAATAATATTTCCACGATAGATCTTCTGTAAATGTGTTAAAACACGAGTCAAAGTTCATCAATGATCGGCATGACTCACCTAGAAATCTACCAAAGTCGAAACTCGATCAAATATGTCAGGAATATCGACTGTGTTTTCGAAACATCTGCTACAATCAAAGTATCACGAGACAGTTCATCAAAAATAATATTTCCCTGCAAATACTCCAGAAACACGAGTCAAACGAATTAACGAAACCTCTCCCCCCTCTCCGAAAAAGAAAAAAAAAAAATCCGGAATCAAAATTCACGGCACCGAGAGCGCGGAACAATCGAAGTCCCCGAAGAGTCAATATCGAGATAGATAGATAGATAAAGAGAGAGAGAGAGAGAGAGAGAGAGAGAACGGACGGGACGATAAATTTCGGCGTTGACCGTCGATCCGCGAACACGAGTACCAGGGAATACAGGGAGGGACAGAGGGTGTGGGAGGGTTAATAACAGAGAGAGCGGCGTCGGGGCGGCGGGCACGATCGATTCGTAATCCGCGAGCAGACGACGAGGACGCGCAAGGTCCACAGGATCCGTGGAATAATTATTGTGCCTGCAATTAGTTCGTTTACGGTGGCTCGATTTCATTGTCAGCCGGACGGCACCGCAAACCGACGATTCCAATCCCTCGTTTTCATTCGACAGTCAATCTCGTCCGACGGGGCCGCTCGCGAACCGGCGACGACGCCATACGCGTCCCGACGCGCCGTGATAAACCGATTTTTCCACGTTCTCTTTTTTTTTTTT
>CAJDYZ010002467.1:3980-16454 GCA_903986555.1 Heterotrigona itama
CTCACCTTTACCGGATTATAACCCAATTGAATAGCAAGATCAATTGCAGCCATAACTCTGGACCATCCCTTTCGACGAGTAAACTGTTCAAAACGATTTTCTCTTAGAGTATCTAATGAAATATTTATTGCATCTAGCCCAGCACGTTGAAGTAATGGTAATTGGCGTGTTAATGTCAATCCATTAGTAGTAATTGCAACTTGTTTTAAATTAGATAGTTGTTTCAAGCCAGCTGCAATAATTACTCTTACTCGATATTAAAAATTCAATGTACCGTATGTAATAAATATAAAAACTTACCAATAATATCCACAATTTCTTTTCTAACAGTTGGTTCACCACCAGTCAAACGTATCTTAGTTACACCTTCATTTACAAACAATTCAGCTATTTTAATTATTTCATCTGTCCTTAAAATGCCATCGTTTTTTGTCAACTTAACTCCTTCTGCTGGCATACAATATAAGCCTACAAGATTAACACTTTGTAAATTTACACGATACTTTATGAAAATATCTCTAATTAAAGCAGTAAATATTACTTAATCAATGCTCACATCGTAGATTACAACGTTCAGTGATAGAAATACGTAAATACGTATGACGTCTTCCAAATGAATCTGTAAGTATGTCATTATTATCTGTTTTGTTTAACAACTCCCTAAATTGCTGCACCTATAACAAAATATAACAAATGTATGTTAGAAAATACATCGATATTGTTTCATGGTGATGATATATTTTTTACAAACTTAAAAAAAATTCATGTTCCAGATTACTAACAAAAAAATACTCACTCTGTGTGAAACATTTGATGTTGCAGATGCTTCAGTGGATGAGTACACAGCACCAAAGATCGATTTCACAACGTTAATTTTGCGAAACATTTAACTAATACGTGCCTTAAAATATGCGCAACAATTTATAACCTCTGTACTTGATAGAAAATTACTTTCCAGCATGAGAAATAAAAAAATTATATAATTCCAAATATTCCAAGATGGGCGACGTATTCACATGTTCATTTCATTGGAACAATGAAATACATGTTGCACGTTCCAACTAGACACGTAATTCCAAAACATTTTGCAGATATCGTTCTCAATTTAGATTTGACATAATCTCTCATCATGATAACAAATATTGACTTTACGATATAATTCAAATTACTTTGCCGCGCATTTATTCCAACCAATCATGATACACTTTATAACACTAAAACTAACCTCTGTATATTTCCTAGAATATTGGCATTCTTCTGATTGGCATGTTTGACAGTACTAAACTGTTTGTAAGCAGTCATCTAGTATCCAATATGAAAACGTAGAATATCGTTCATGTAAACTTATCAGCGGTATAGATTTCAGGAAGCATGTCTTTATTTCCAGCTTATTCAAGTGAAAGAAATAAATCTCCAACACCTAATGAATCAACAAATGCTCCGAAAGGTTAATCGAATACTTCACGCATCAGTATCAATCAGTATCAATAAGATTGATTATATCATAATTATTTTCAGTTCTAGAAAACGAGACGACTAGTTGGCTGTACAATTCCAGTTATTCAGAACAGATTTCGTCTAAAAATTTCGACAACTTTTCTTTCGAATCTTCGGATGAAACTACAGACGAAACTTCTTATTCGCATAAACAGAGAACTGTGTACGCTACTTCAAAAAATCAGAAGCCTGTAACAGAAGAAAGAAAAACATCCAAGCATATAAAAAGAAAGAAGAAGAATAAAAAGATACACGAAAAACCTGAATACGAAAAAGATGTAAAAAACGTATATTTTGAGGATAAATATAGGGATAAAGGAAATAGTAGTATAAATACACTTTATTCTAGTGTCAGGCCATATTATGATATTAAGATAAATTCCCTTGGTTTTGTTCCATATAAAAAATCAAAGAAGGAGAATTATAAAAGATACTATGTAAAAAATATTGATTACATAGAAAAAAATAAAAAGAAAGATACCGTTATCAAAAAAGAATCTACCACTAATTCATCTAAAGAAGAACAATGTATTCCTTCTTGGTACGTTAAATTGGAAGAGTTGCAGAAATCTAAAACCAAAGAATATAATGAAAAATTAACAAATAATTCAAACGACGTTCAATTATGGATTGAATATATGGAATTTCAGGTATATTTTTATCTACCAAGAAATATCTGACAAGACTTTTTGCATGAATATTTCCTTTCATATTTACAGGATACATTAGGATATTTTCAACAATATCAAACCGCAAAGGATGTTCGCAGGGCAACAACCTTAAAAAAATTATCTATAGTTGAGAAGGCCTTAGAAAAAAATGCAGAATCCACAAATTTATTGAAATTAAAGTTATCTTTCATGGAAGAACTTTTGCCTGCAGATGAATTCTCGAATCAACTTGAAGCCTTAGTTAACAAAGATACAGGAAATATTACTTTATGGCAAGAATTTATCATGACCACACAAGCCTCGGTATCGATGTGTACAGTACCAAGAGTTTTAGATTTATATTTAAAATGCTTTTGCATTTTAAAGCAAAAAGCTAGAACAAATCCTCGAGTATACGACGAACGATTATTACGTATGTAAAAAGTTGTAATTTATTTCACCATTTTTATCGAGTAAAATGATAATATCCAACTCCATTGTCAATAGAAATGTTGTACCGGTGTTTGACATTTTTAAGACATACCGGACTTTGGGAACAAATGTGGGAAACAATACGTTTGAATCTCATTCTGAATCTTAGTTTAGATAAAGATAGTCTTTCTTTCAAAAAAACAATAGACGAAAAGAAATTAAGTAAGTGAGTTTGTAATTGAAAAAAGGATATTATATACATCTTTATTTATTACGGTATTCGTTCACAGTTGGGATGGAAGAAGTAATATTAATGTCAAGATTACCACTCAATCAATTATGGCAAAGGACAGAATCATTAAGAGAAAATTGCCATTGGATTAGCGTCAGTAGAAGTGAATTAGAATTAGTTGGCGATTCTCGAAGATTTGTTTTGCCCGATGATGTCGCGGATTTCGTTCATCCGATACTTTCAAAAAATTTAAATTTTCGAATGGCAATTCACATTCTGCTTTTACTTAAAGTACCACTTTTACCTACACGAGACTACATGTTAAAAGTATGACTATATATATATATATATATATATACACAACCACCAGCCCAATTTGTAATTTCATCCATTACTAACCAACAGTTATCATATTTTTGCTTATTTCCAGATGTTAACACTACAAGAACTTGATTGGGGTATAGAAACCTCAGAAGTGTTGCTTCCATTTGCTTATCCTATGGTAGGTGAAATGACCGATCACAATCAAAGGAAGGAACTATTGAACGGCATACTTGAAGGACGTGTAACATCGGGTCCTCAATATCTCATGTTTCATCCTGCACAAGAATCATATTTAGATTTTATACGCGATGTATTTTTTACAATCGCTAAAGATTTACCCCCCCTGCAACGAACAAGTTTATACGTTTGGTGGTTAAGATTTGAAAGATTGCTTATTTTCCTTCAAAAAGATGATCCGTTAAAATATGATAATAAGTAAGATTCATTTCATTATTTTGCACGTTTGAAAAAATTCCAAAATTTATACACGTCGTGTATCTTTTACAGACGAAAGAAACTGAAAACAACATTAAAGGAATTCTTTAAAAAAGACGGAAATAGAAATAATTTACATTTCTATAGAGAATACGCATTGATAGAAAAAGAAGTAGGGAAATTTGATAACTGTGTAAATATTTTACAAACGGCCATTCAATCTCAAAATGCACGTCCTTCTGAAATTCACAATCCAGAAGAAAAAACCGCACTTTTAAGTTTATATCGAACATTTGTTGAAACGTTACTTGATTTAAAAACTTATAAGGAAACACATAAAACACAGATATTGGATGTTATGAAACAAATAATACCGGAAACAAATGGAAACCAATTGCCGCAAGTGGAAGAATATTTAGAGAATTGCATACGAAATTTTTTGCAAGAAGCTCCATTAGAAAACGAAGAAAATACGTATTTTCTACCAAACGTCAAATGTGATACAATTGTGTGTTATGCATATTTGTTATATGTACAAAATTCCGATATTAATAGAGTAACTGGCTTATTTAGAATCTGTATAAATCATTACAAAGACAATCATTACATGCAGGTAGCAAATCTTATTTCTTTATTTTTTATAGTAAAAATTTTACCGTATATTTAACATATTGTACATTGTAGGAATTATTACGAGAAAGTCAAATCGCACTTTTGCAATTACACGACAAACTGATTCAACATGAAAATTTTTTTAAATCAGAACTAAATGATATGTTGGATTTATACCCAAATAATTTTTTTGCCCTTTCAGCATTTGCATGTATCGAGGTATATATAGAATAATGTAAAATTAATTTTCCAATTACGACAGAAAATATCTTAATTATAATATTCGTTTGACAGAGTGAATTGCCATTGTGGAAGAGCAACAGTCGCGTGACGAAACTTCCACTGTGGAAAGCATTTGCTATATGTTTAGCAAGCCGAAAACGTATTCGTTTTCTGCACGAGCTTAAAGATTATGTCAGCATGAACGCAGCAATTAATAAATTATTGTATTTTCATCAAACACTTGCAAGGTATGTTTTTAAATGATATATCACTCAAGTTATTACATAGCATTAAGAAATAAATAACACAAATATTAAATTTGCAGAATGCCAACAATTAAAAATTGCCCTTTATCGTGGAGATTATACATGCTTCTTCTTAGGGAATATAATCTGTGTGAAAAGAAAGGAGAAGAAGTATACCATGAAAGTGTTGCATCATGTCCTTGGGCTAGAAGTATTTACATCGATGCAGCTGAGGTTGCACCTCAACTTCTTACGCAAGTTCAAGATGTAATACGAGAAAAAGAATTGAGAATGCATGTTACTCCAGAAGAATTAGACGTTTTACGCGGTTAACTTTAATACTTAAATATTTTACACTTGATTAATTACTCATGTAAATAATATCTCTTTGTATATAAAAATAAAAAACTTGTAAAAGAAATATATATTAGTGATGTTCACTACAAATACAAATTTTGTAATTATACGCTGTAACAATTCACAACACTCGCTAAAGAAAACATAATATGTAGTACATATATATCGAAATGATCTGAATTATCGCGGTTACAAGTTCACTGTTGTACGCACAAATAATAAATAAATATTAATTCTTCTGTGTCTATTATTCTTGTATAACGTAGCAAAAATACAATATACTACAAAATAACAATTACTGCATACAATTAATATTTCAGTTTCTTCAAATACTATAATCGTGAGTAAAAATTTAGGTTAGACAATTAAATGCCATCTATAAGTATAAGTATAATCGTTAATCAGAGAAAGCAGAAATTCAAATTATAAAATGTTTAATCTGTATTATAAAATGTTAATCTTGTCTTTATAATTTTTTTAGCATCAATCAATTAATATGAAATTTTTTATCTATTAACAAGATGTTACGATACATGAAAATATTAAAGAATTTTTGTTCAAATTGACACTAACTTGTATCGACTCTGAATTATTCCTGAATTTATTTATTCCTTCAGATACAACATGGACTTGAAAGCGGTTGTTGTTTCTGGCGAGGCTTCAGAATCTGACGATGACGTTGCGAGCATTGTCACCGTATGTTATTTTTACATTATATAATTTACATGTTGTAAAAAAATACATACATAAATTATGATATCTCGTACATAGGGTACGGGATTCCCTTTTATAAGGGCTCCTAATTACCGTGGTACAATTATTTCTGGCGAAGCTCCAGAGTCTGACGATGGTAAGGTCTTGCATTTAATAACATTACTTATTTACAACGAGAATAATAACAGTAGTAATATTTTTTCTGATCTAATCCATTCGTTAGATGGAACAAGTATAAGCAGTGTTAGCGGAGCAGTCGATGCCATGACCTGCATACCAGAAATGAAAATACCAAAATCAAAAAAATGTTCTATAAAATATAATAGTTTACTTCATAAAAAATTACGTAAGTTCAAGCGTTAATTTTAAAAATAATCGAATGAATACTTCCGTTAACATCATTTTATTGATACTGCTGTAATACAATATGCATTACTATTACTAAAATATCATATAACAATTTCGACGCAGAAGAATCTGTAGTAACACAATCACTAGAATAATGAAAATTTCCATTAGATTCAAGCTCATTTTATCTCAGCTAAAACTTTAATTATTTAGAACATTTATTATTCTCAATATTTATACATACAAATAATATACAATATTTATTTCGCTTAAGAAAAAATGTTTAATACTTCAATTGACATGTTTCATGATAAAATAGACGAATGCAATGAAACATTGGATAAGGACATTATACAATTAATCGATGGAACAATTGGCAATGCCACTCAAGAACTATCAACTGTTAACAAACAATTGCTAAAGAGTGAACTTATTCTTCAAGAGGCTGTTTCTCAATTACGTAGCGCCTGTGATCGATCGAAAGATACTTCCAACGTGTTGTCTCAACTCATAGATGGAAATATTATATCCTCTATTAAAACCTAATCGATGTAAATATATTTTGTTATATATAAGACTTATCCAAATATGTAACGAACATGAGAATATGATAATAATAACAATGATAATAACAGAGCTACCTTAGTATAATGTGTTAGATATCAGTGTTAAAAAATCAGTATTTTTAAAGGACACGACGGGTGGGACATTATTGAGCATCAATTTTTCTTTAATTGGCAGTTCTATTAAATATATCAACTATTTTCTAATACCTTTTAAAATATTACTTTGTTCAATCTCACAAAGAAACATCGTTAGAAATTATAGAACAAATTTATAATCACCGACGCATTTGGATGCTATCAATTATTAATATGTCTATGCTGATCGTTGCATTTTAAATATCCAAATGACAGTAAATGTAAACATTATTTTGTAGTATACAGACGTTAAGATGTTATATATCAAAGAATGTCACGATGTTTCGTTTAGAGTGTTTCTGCAAAGAATAAACATAAGCATTGAATCTTTTACTTTTAAAATTTAAAATAAGCATTATTACGTATAAACGTTAAGTAATTTATGTCTTTAAACGTTGTAAAGTTGGTTTCACTTTCGTAACAAGTATAGATATAATAAATTTTATTTTAATACAACATCATTTTGCATACGCATAATCTTTTCAGAAACACGTGCACATTTTCTTTTTTTTTTCTGCAGTTTTTCTTATCAAATGCATAACTCTGGTATCAAAGAGCTGATATTGATTTTCCCTATTACCACGCTAAATTTAGTGTACAATGAATTGATGATTACAATGGGGATGCATTCTTTCTCTATAAATTCAGTCTTAAACATTTCATCGATCTTCGTTGAACTAAACGAGTTGGTACGATATATCTACGTACAAAAGTTCATGAACCAAACATGTCGCCTTTTTGATAATACTGATATGACAACATCGTGACGGAATATTTTCTTTGACATGATATTTCTACATAGCTTTTGTTTACGCAATACATACAGATTATTTGGCTAAATTGCACGTGTTTAACTATGCATGTGTATTTTAAGACCTCATTTTGCATTAAAGCAATTCCTTATGTCATATTCTACAAAATAAATAACACCAGAACCGTGTATTTATGCTATAAACCTATATAAAATAAAAAAAAACAATCAGAAAAACAAGTTGCTATTAACAAAACATGTAACTATGCATTAACTCATAGCACTGACAAGCGGTAATGTTCCATAAATAAATTCTTCTTTTGCTAATAAATTTAAATGTACACACATTTAGTAAATACCTGCAAATATCTCAGAAACAAGACTCAACTACCCGTCAAAAATAGGAACTCACTAGTTCCTATACACGTCTTTTCACCATTGCATCTTTTAAAACGTTGCATAGTAGAATCTCGAGACTTTCATTGACAATGCAAACATTCACGAGTAATACGACGGTAAACGGCGCAGTAAACTCGTACGCTTTAAACACGACGGGCTCAATTCCAGAAAAGGATCAAAGTTTGTTGTAACTGGCGACCTTTATAAAATATGCGACGTCGCACTCGATACATGTTAGCCAATGTGAGGGCGCCCACCCCCCACATGGCCTACGCTCGCTCTATTTCTCCACCACTTGCACACATCTGAAGAACATCCAAAGATCCTTGCGCTTGCCGTTTCTCAGCCAAGAATCTACCCGAAGCTTCTTTCAGTTGCTCAAGGAAGATTCTGAAACAACGTATTAAACGGCATTACGTCTTTATAACAATAACCTGTAATATTCCAATCTAATTTTCAAAACTACACTCACATATTGCCAGACACTATATCAGCTACGCTATCTGGATCCATGTCACTAAGCAGTTCTAAATTCTGTCCGTCAAGGAGCGATATGTGAGATGGATCACCGTGCAACGATGAAACTAAAGCTTCTATCGGTGGTCGACGCCTTCCGAGTTCCTCTCTTCTTTGTCCGCCTTCTATGTTATCTACGTCGTCGACAACAATGTAACGAGAAGCAGCTTTACTACTTCCCGCTGCCGCCCACTTTTGATCTCCGTGCAGAACCATCAGACTAGTATTTCTTTCCAACGTTGCAAAATATTCTTCATCGTCTACCTCAGTTCCTAACATAAAAGCAACAATACTCGAGTAATCTGCTCACATATCGATTCGTACATGAAATTTATATTTACTCGCCGATAAACGATAAAAGTGTTTTCTTACCATCTTGTTCCAGGACGATTGTCAATTCTGCATCCAAAGGCAAAGACAGGCGATTTCTTGCAATATTGGTTAATTCTTTCAAAGAAGAAGCAGTGATTCCCTTTCGTTTTTCTCGGGTGTGATCGACAATTTTATAAGGATTTCCCAATCCTTGCGAGATTCCCGCTATTTCTGACATATTGCTTTAAACGAATATATAATAATCTGAGAATCACTCACAAATAAGTTCGTTTGGCTTGTACGTTTCCTTGTTCGATCAAACGTCGGTCAAAAACGTACGAAATTTATGTCGTCAAAAGTAAACTTTCTTCGAAAAAATTGACCACCGCTAAGGCCTGATTATCGTTGCACATTGGTTTATCAGTGCTGCTAATTATCTTTAGAAAGAAAAATCGAGATTCGCGTACACTCGATTAACGGGTGTCCACCAATGTTTGTTGAATTTTTTTTTATCATAGAACAACGTTCGTGCAGAATGCTTAAAACACTGGATACACGCCGATGATTCGGGTGTAAATTTGTAAAGTTGGAAGGTAAGTAAGAAAGGGCAGTGTTTCGGATTGCATTGGTTGATTTTACAGGGGCTTTCCACTACGGTTATTAACAATTCACGTACACAGATATAAAACTAAGAAAGGCGTAAGACAATATTCCGTTCGAGCGACCGAACCGACCGTACGTCAACTCAACACTGGGTCAATGGTGCAACTACCCCTCCTATTTATATTCTCTGTAGACTACCGCGTATGGTATGACCAAGAGACACCCACCATGGTATTGCCTCCCAACATGGCACCCACACAGAAATCAATAACCTACCCCACTTTGGTATTCATTTTTTTATCATTCGGCAAATGAATCGTTTACACTGCAACTCAACTTCTCATCGATGAAAGTCGAGTAATATATTTCAACGAAAGAATCGATTTCCTATTTACTTTTGAAATTTATTCGTTTATCAGTTATCTCTATTCTATTCTTTGTCATAAGATCAACGCGTTTGGCAGGGTATTGTTTTTAATGTATAAACGAGCGAAAAGATCAATCAGAAAATAGTTTTCTCAAATAACATAAAATTGTTATTTGTCTCTCATCAACAATAAAATACAAAAAATATAAATTTTTTTGTACACGTATATTCATACACGTTAATATTTTAAAAAAAATATCTTTTGTGGGAAACGAATTACAAAGATACGTGAAGTATAATTATGAATATGAAATTATATATATATATATATATATAATATATACACACACACACACATATATATATATATATGTGAGAGAGAGAGAGAGGCTCTAATTACACTTTAAATAAAATATATAATTTTACTAGGATCTACGAACTTAGGACACAGCACTGTAGCTAAATTTAGATCAACGAGACTAGATGCTACTCAAAGTTTAAAGTTAGCTCAGAGTTAGCCCAGTTAGGGCACTTAGTTGAAGTCCCATCCGAACGTAATCGATTAAATTTCTTTAAAATATCATCAGAATTAAACTAGAAATGCCTTTACCAAGTGCAAGCAAAGAACCAGATGACGGTCAAACGTGGGAATTAGCAGAAAGATGTCTTCTTCCAATTGCATTCTCACATGCAATTGCAGTCATTCTAGCAACTATATTAAACACACTGAGTATATCGCAAACATCTAGTTTTGTGCTTTTTCTTTTATCGTTGGTCATATCTGTAGGATTTACATTGTTTTATCATAATTTAAAGGTAAGTCATTAAAAACGCGTGTGTTTATTAATCTATACGAGATTACACAGGACAAGTACAAGCTTACAATATTTATCTCTTAATTCTAATACGAGTAATGTACAAGTATTTTACAATGTTAATACACGAACATACAATCGTACAAAAATATAAATACTTGCTACAGGTAACTGCGGCAGGAAAAGCAGTTCTTATTACAGGTTGTGATTCAAGAGTTGGATATACTTTAAGCAAACAATTAGACGAATTGGTAAGATAATTTCCACGTATCCTACAATGTTACAATTGTTATCGTTCATTTGTAGTCATCACACGTTCCACATATACAAAATTTATTTCCAAAGGGATTTACGGTATTTGCCGGCTTTGGTACAAAAGTTGAAAGTGAAGAGGCAATGCAAAAATTAAAACAGGAAGCTTCCGGCAGATTACACATATTGCAATTAGACGTTACCAGCGAACATGACATTCATTCAACGTTTCTTTATGTAAATGAAAACTTACCAGATGGAGCACCAGGTTTATATCTATTTTCTTGACGATGAATAATCCGCGGTAAAATCTATTTATTACAGCGTGTACTTACGGAAATATCTTACGATAGGTTTGTGGGCATTAATACATGCTGCTGCTTGGGTGACGCTAGGTGAATGCGAATGGATACCTCCTTCCGTATTAAGACGCAGCGTAGACATTAATTTCATCGGTCTTGCCAGATTAAGTCAGGTGACTTTACGCATACACATTGCAATGACTATAAATATCAGTAAGTTTATCAACTGATTTAATAAATTTTTAATTTAAAGGTCTTTTTACCTCTGATTAGAAGATCAAAAGGTCGTGTTGTGATAGTTAACAGCCTTTCAGCTCGTATACCAAGTCCTGTTCGGGGCATTTATTGTGCTGTCAAGGTAGACAATTTTAAAAGTACCAATGACTCATATATTGAAATACAACGCTAACAAGATACTCACATGTACGCGCGTATGTAACGATAGGCTGCAGTTGAAGCTTGGGCAGCTTGTCTTAGGTTAGAAATGAGAAGATGGGGAGTGGACGTAGTTATCGTTGAAACCAGCGAATACGTATCTGGAAATGCTTGGTTAAAAGATAACGGTTCATTGTTGGAACAAGCCAGAGATATGTGGACTCAACTAGATCCTCAAACCCGCAAAGAATACGGACAAGAATTGTTTCAGAAGGAAATGTTGGCTCTTGAAAGATATACACGAGAGACCGATATAGACTTGACACCGGTAACTAGAGCTTTAATCGATGGAGTAATGAAAACTTTTCCAATGAGAAAATATACACCAGTGTCGCGCAAAGAAAGAATACAAGCTTTGTGCAGCGATTATCTTCCAAAACCAGTTTACGATATATTATACGTAAATTGAAAATAATACAACGATACAAATTATACAGAAGAATACGACAACACTCAGAATTAATAATCTCTGTTTGTAATGTGTTTGAATCGTTCATGACGTAACAGCGTAAATGCGACGAAGTTACTTACTAGTCATATTTTGCCACTCGATACAAATTCAAACAAATCCTCGATGTACGCACGCGCGTTTACTCGTAAAAATAAAATAATAAGAAAAGACGTTACTATTACTCGTTTATCGAACGCTGGTGTGTAAATCGTAGCGTAAAATTTACAGTCGATCACGGTAATTTTAAACAAAGGAGAAAAAAAAAGAAATCAAAGGATCGCAAAATGTCACAGAAAAATCACAGTCGAACAATCGTTTTCCTTCCCTGTGGTACTCACTTTCTAGATCATTGATACTTTCGTCCTTCGTCAAACCGTTATTCTCGTCGACATTTTTGCAGTAGAATCTTTCGCAAGCATCGCACTACGCGCGAGACAGATCGCGCTAGGCGTAGGTACGACGGTCGGTAAATTAGCGATTCACCGTACTACGAGAGGAACCG
>CAJDYZ010002474.1:20087-35567 GCA_903986555.1 Heterotrigona itama
CTGGCACGGATACAAGTATATAAGACCTTACATCCTTCCTGAAGAAAAACTATTTCTTATTTAAGTACATTAAATAATATTACATAATAAAAAATAATAATCATAATAAATATAAATTAAAATAATTAAAATAATTCTGAATAATCGTTTTTCGGATGATCGAGCGGAAATATCGAGCCTAGCTGAAAATTATAAACTTGCACTTATACTAAATAAACTGAATATATAAATGTATATATACTAAATAAACTGAAATTATAAACTTTCCAGTATAAGTTTTTATTTTTCGTCGCGCTTATATATCTTTTCTTTTGGTCATTAATCGAATTTTAAGACGACTCATAGCGTGACGAATTCCAACAAAGTATTTAAAAGGACATAGATTTCAGATTTCCTATTCAAAGCATACCTGCTAAAGTACATTCTAAGAGGATTTTGTCTAATGCTGTTCTATTCGTCAGGGAACGAAAATATAAAAAACATAATGTTTTAAATTTAAAATCAGGAAAAGGAAAAGGATTTTTAGTAAACAATTATTTTAATAAACAATTCTTTTTAATTTCTTTTATTATTATTTTTAACAAAATTTCTTATTTCTTAAAATATATATATTTATTTATTTTTTATAGAACAGTATAACAAATAAGTAAATAATACAAATTTTCTCGTTTTTAAAATTTTTTCTTTTTCAGTTTGTCAAATATTTGAAGATAATTGAACTTTTAATTAAAAAATAATTCATTTTTCGCTGTAACCATTGATATAGCCAAATTTTCATGAATTATGCTTAATTTTCTCAAAGCGATATTGTGAAACTTGAACGAATTTAAACAAAAGAAATAGAAAAAGTGATATTATGTTATATTTATACACAGCCTGCCTTTTCTTCAGCTTAGTTTTCTTATCATTTTATAACGCAGTGATAATGAATGAAAGAATAGAATGAAATACGTCATATTTTAATATTTATTATTATACTTTTATAACTGTTTTTAAATGCAATATTTATATTTTCTATCATGAAGATTTGTCTGAAGAAAAAACATTCAACAAATTATATTTATGAAAAGCGACGATATTATTTGCGTAACTCATTTGGTTTTTTCATATTCAATATAACGGATATGAAAATTTAAAAAAATTATTTTTATTTTACTTAATTCAAATATGAAATAAGCATTTTCTTGAAAATCAAAAATATAGATTAAGTTATTTTTGATTTTCAAGAAAATCATTTATTTTTGATATCATAAATCATTTAAATGATTTTATTTAATTCTATTTAAATTTTATTTGAATAAAAATTATACTTTTAATTATTGTATATTTACTTATTATTTACTTATTATTTAAATAAAAATTTACCCAAATGATTTGAATAATTTGTGGATAGTCGATTCTAATAATTTTGGTTCGAACGGATTCGGAAAATCCTCTAACTCGGCTGTTTCACTAGGTTAACTATTTCATCGACGGACAGGACAGTAACAGAAATATGACAATGAGAATTTTAGGTCTTGGCAACTATGCTTTCGTCAGAAAATCCGAAACCTGCTTGTGTCCCTTTAACTCACTTTTCTTTTTCTTTTGTTATTATGCACAATAGCGAAGTCAATTGGGTGAAAGTGTGGACTGATTATTTCCTCACCAATTTCGGTGATTTTTTTTAATGTATTATGATGGTATTTTGAACAGTTTTTTCCTATAACATGTTAGGGCCAAAAGTACGTGTGACGAAGATGCTAAGTGTAAGAACGTTCAAACCTTTGTATTTAGATTCAAAGTAACGGCCACTCCAGACAAGGCGCCCCATATATTTAGGCATTCTGAAGTGCGACGAATATTTTCCACGCCACAGGAATGGCCATAAATACGTACTCGAAGGAGTGTAAAAAACGAGATAGTTTCTAGGAACGAATATTATTAACAATGCCACCCCACCAAAGTCATTCGCGGTTATGGGAAAATTTAGGAATTTCTATCACATTCCTGATTAGTTCTAACGTATTTCCTGCTTTCCAATTCTTCCGAGTCACTCAGAAAAGGGTAACCCAAGGAAGTTTACGAGGGAAGGACTCGGAGGATAGAACAAATTTTAGAGCTCAATCAAGTGAATCAAAGACAGTGAAGAGTCAAATTTTAGAGTTCAACCAAAGTTAGTCAACATTTAGTCATTTGTACGACATTCTTGCCCAAGCAAGAATTGCATTGGAGCCATCAGGCTCAATAGTCAATAAAGTCAGAAAAACAAATTAGTTTCATTTTCCATGTCAGTGAATGGTCCTTCGAGCAATACGCAAAGGTGCAAGAACGACAGCAGTCGTGACCTTAACAACGCATATGTTGGACTTTATTCGTTAGACGAAAGGGTCGTTCAGGATATCGATTTCTAAATGATATTTAAAGATCGTCGAAATTAATGAAAGAGTGGTTAATCTACGAGTTCACCGGCAATCAAAATGGAGGAAAGTACGAATGAGCAATGTTTTAAACTCATAAAATCTTAATAACATATTTTCTTTTTTATAGTACGATAAACTCATAAAATCTTAATACTAACATATTTTGTTTCTTATAATATCATTTAGTTTCTTATAGTATCATTTCATTATCATTTATAACAATAAATGATTTTGGCTGTTGAATATGCAACTCATTGAATTCGTCTTAATAAATAACATCGTACTATAAAAAAGAAAATATGTATGGTATCGTTTAGAAAAATAAATTTGACTTCGAAATTTCGAAACGGTTAAATTTTGCAAGAAATAATTTACAACACATAATGTGTTTCTTTATTGCAAACAATATTTGTAGAAATATTGAACTGATAAGTTCAAATTTTCATAAAATCGAGTTTACGGAATAAAGATAATTCATTCAGGTTGTGGATTTACAAATTGATAAATAAAAAGACGGCATATCTAATTATGTTATTCGTAAAGATATCATATTTCAATCAATTTTTTTCTAATACTTTTAAATAGATGTTAATAGTCAAATATGTACTAAATTTTTCATCCCAATTTCCATTAGTCGCTGTTTTAAATTCACTGTGTTTATATTCCTTCATTGATGAGGTACCATTCAATTCAATAAATAATTCTCGAAACAGACTGGCAACACTTCATATTTTTTTAATTTTAATTTTCGCCGCTAGTAATGCTGCGGTAGCAGCATTAAAATCGGTAAGACAGAATGTGACACGAAAATGGTACGGTTTTGAGGACCGTATTACCATGACCGAAAAAATACATTGGATGCGTGGTCTATTCATATACCTTGTCTGTGGCATAAGCATCTATATATCCACAGAATGTTTCAAAATTATACACAATGTATTAAAATAATAATGTATAAACAGGCACAGGATGATTTTTCATAAAAGAAATAAGAAAAAAATATAGTATATATTTATTTTTGAAAAAATTGAGTTTGAAAATTTGCTGCATCCATATAGAATTGTAGTTAAAATAAGATTATTATTATATCACTCTGATACATAACAAAATGCAAAAAAATACATTACAATACAAAATTACATATTTCACCATTTTATTAATGATGTAATCTTTACCCAATTACAATCACTGCATATGTATTTCGCAAATACACATGTCTAACGGCATAAAAAATAAAAAAATAAAAAACTCCTTTCGGTATTTTTTCTCATCTATTTAATATCATTGATTAACTAGCATAGACTGAACAATGCTTTTTCGTGTCCCAGGGTGTCCAGGGTTTTTGGGGTGTCGCCTGACCCCCTTACCATTTTTGTGTCACATCCTATCATATCGACTTGGGCAAATATTACACTACAGCGCTGTTGGTGATAGAAATTAAAATCAAAAAATATGGACAGCGTTGCCATTTCCTTATCGAAAATTATTTATCGAATTAAATCCGGTGACACTTTATTACGCAAACATACATATATGTGTACATACAATAATTATAATAAATAAATGCGAATTTATAATAGATATTGTTTAAAAAGTTCTATAGTACGATATCGTATAGTATGATTTTTCACAAAAGTGCACTAATTTTTACTGGATTTCTACGATTTTTTTTTTCTAGATTGAATTTTTCTACATGTTATTCTGAATAAAAATTCAAATTTTATACAGGATGTGGCTTTTAAATGAAAATATATTTGCTGTATTTTTGTCTTTATAAAGAAAAGGTTCAAGATAAAGTTGCACTATTTTAAGGCGTACATTCATTAAAAGTGGAAAGACTCATTTTCAAGATCATTTTAAAGTGAAAGTAATGGACTTATATCTTTGTCGATCTTCTTATGGAGATTATTATTATATAAAAATTAAAATTTAATTATCTGAATAATGACTTTCAATCATTTAGTAGAAAAAAATTTTTTTCGGAACGAACCGTTTATTAAAGAGATTGAATTTCACGTTAAAATAGTACGGATATTTATTGGAGTCAAGCAAACAAAATGATTTGGCATTCAATGTGCGAGAATTAATATAAAATATAAAACAGACTTGTAGAATGATTTTGTAAGATAATTAAATTATATACATCATGTATATTCGAAAGAATTGTATATTTAATCAAATCGTTCGAATTGAATTGCCCATTCAGTCCCTCCTGCTGATCATCGTTTTTTTGACATAAAACAGCAGTCTATCTCTTCCAAGAACCGTAGTCCTCGACATGTGTTTGTGTTCTATCTTACTACGCGGGTACTATGAAATTTCTTTACAATTTTGTCAAAATTTTAACGACATATTTTTATATACTTTATTGAAATTTTATACGAATTCAAAATGATATATTTTCATTGAGTACGGCTCATTCTCATTCTCTTTTCAATTGCTTTCATCACGATTGTCGTGCAGAATAACAAGTGGAAAGCGAATTAAAGGGACAGTTCCGTTTGCTGACGGAAGCATAATTGCCAAAACTAAAAATTGAACATGGTTGCCACATTTTTGTTCCATCGATCGGTCCTGCCCATGAAATGATCAAATAAGTGACTGCATGATTATTCTTACAGTCAGGTATTCGCTCGAGCTCTATCAAAATTATCCGATTAGATTCAACTCCGAAATGTCAAATACTCTTACCCGGATAATTTGAATAAATTTTTAAAATAATTAAAAATACAAGTCTTATCGTAACTTCATAAAAAGAATCATGTTACACTTTACTTCAATTCTTTTTAAAATATAAAGCTTTTGCTTTGATCACCCTGAATCGTTATTTTTCTGAAGATGTTTTTATATTATGTAGCAAATGAGAAATTGAAGGAACTTAATTGTTCCTTATATTGCTGTACAATTTTTTTCGCCATTCTATTGTATCGCCCCAATTAATTAAATCCTAGTATAATATAAGGATATGCAGCTTCTTTTTTCTGAGATATTTGCTGAATTTAACTGTTTGGAAAATAATTTTACCGATACCTACATATAAAAGACAACGAAAGGCAGAAAATGATATAGAAATTAGATAAGAATTACATGGTGACAATGTTCCGGCTCTTATTGGCCGGAGATGAATGTTTATACGTATGTATGAATATACTTGCGCTTCTTGAGAATTGCATTTGTGCTTTTGTTTACTCTAGACGATCGAATTAGGCCCGATGCAGTGACAAAGGGTCTGAGAGCAGTGGTGCTTTGAAAGAACAAAACACAAACTTCTTTTGTTCATAAGAAGAAGGGTAAGAGAATATTATATCTCTATTCTTTCAAAAGAATCACTGTTGTGATGATTTATTGTAAATCAATGTCTGCATTGGGCCTAATGTTAACTGCTAATTGCTTGTTCTTATTTTATATAATAGATTTTATATAATACATTTCGTAAAATTGAAAGATCTACCTTCCAAATAGAAAATTCTCGAAGCCAAGTTTGAAGTTTCACGCCCTTCAAATTTTATTTCGATCTGTGGCCATTTAAAATTGAATAAAATACTGTAATCAATCAATCAACCGGTTGCCAACCAAAATAATTTTAGTAATATAATTAGTTAAAAATTATTTTTAAACATAATGAAATATAAATAATTATATACATGAAATATATATTAATATTAAAACACGGATAGAGCTTTTTGTAGTATATACATGAATAATATAAATGTTTTAGATACTGATTTCTTGTATCGGAATCTTGTAACATAGACGAAATATATATATTTTTATCTCGTCTGTACTAGAGATATACAATTGACAACACTGTAAAAGATATCATTTTCTTGAACAAACTTGTATCATTTTGTTTGACGTAGTTCTCTAGTTCACCGTTGTTCGAGCGTAGAGGACGCTAAAAAACTAGTAATTTTTTTTCAGGTCGGTATTTTAGACCCTTGACACGAAACCCCATTTTATGTCTGGTTTATGCAAATTAGTCAATATTAATATATATAAGACAATTGATTTAACAAAGTGTAATTTTATTTTTTAAACCTACATCAAATAAACATGTTGTAATAAAATAAATCTTAATTGTAAATTTCACAAATTTAATTAATATATTTAATTTGTATACGTAATATAATAAAATAACGCTTTTTCATATCTAAATAATTTTATTTCTCAAAATAATCTTCGTTATGTTCGATAAAATTTCTTTATCACAGAGATTGTTCGAAAACATTATTCTAATTAACTATCTTACAATATGTAAGAATGAATGATTTGTAATTTCATCAATGTCCTTATGATGTTATCCTTATTTACAGAAAAAAGTGCTGTCACCTATCGATATTTCCTTAAAGTCTGTTTACACATCAAAGTGAATAGAAATCATTTAGAGAACAGTGAAACGAAATTTTCATAAATTTTTATAATTTAAAGATAATTAAAATAAACAAATGGCGTTTTATGATAATGAACATTGGCTCTTATCACACATCAGGGATAGTTTTTTATCAACCGACAACACAGGTACAAGTTAAATTTATTAGGTTAAATTTTTAGGATGTGTTAAATTTTTAGGAACACTGTACAAATTAAACTTGTTTCTGTAATATTTCCCAAAGGTCAGTGCGAAATGGTAATGCTTGGAGAAGATATTCCCAAACAACTAAAATCTAATGGTATGTTACAATGTTATCCTGGCATGGAAGAAAGCGATGATGAAGATCTGGATGCTCTTGCAGAATCTTATGATATACAAATGGGTAAATTTAACAAAACAATATAAAAGCTTTTTCTATAAACAATGACATTTGACTTTGTGATTAGAAAAAAATATATAAAAATCAATTGGAATAAATATGTATGCTTTAGATCTGTGATTTTAATATTGATATAGATATGGAATACAGTCATAGAGAACGTACTAACACTGCTCAACGATTAGAGAAAATGAATCTTGAAAGAGAAAAGGCTGCTAAAGTCAGTGTAAAGTGGAAAAATGATTCTGTTGTACCTGTTACTCAACAATCAGAATTATTTCAAAGAAAGGATTTTCGTAAAAAAACTGGCCAAGCTAAAAAATATTCCCTTCTATCTGAACAACTTGAAAAATGCCCAAATGTTCCACAAAATCCATTTATAGAATATGCTAAATATGATGGCAGTGTATGTATCAATAAATTTTGTAAATTTTATAATATATACTTTATAATATAATAATACTATTTATTAATTTTGTTGTAGGCACAAGTAGATATTCCTATAAGAAAATATAGAATATTTATGTGTATGTTACCTAAAAAACAAAGAATGTATCCCCTTCATATAATTGTGCTTGCTACAGCAAAAGTTCTAGAATTTATTGGATTAATTTGCTACAAATATGCAAATGAACATCCAGATCATTCTCTAAAGTAATTATTCTGAAGAATTTCTTACAAGTTTTAATTTATATTTAATTTGATTTATAGCTAATCTATTGTTAATACACTTTATTGTTTTCAGAGATGATATCACAAGATATGGTTTATATTTTACTGAAGATGATGGAGAAGTTGACTGGGATTTACCTTGCTTAGATCCTAGGGAAACAATATCTAAATTTGAATTTACAACGTTAGGTCTTGCAGAAATGAAACCCAGCGATAGAGCGCGACATAATATGTTTAGCTGGGTAGAATTAACGAACGAAGACGATTTTCTAGAAGGTCAAAACGAAGAACAAGAAGTTGCTGAAGATTTAGCAAAAATGGAAGGACATACGACTGCTATGGAAGCTCCATTGTATCAGTCATACAGGTATTTTTTATTTATTAAATTCATGAAATAACTTGTAATTAATATGTAACATTCTATACAGGGTATACATAATAAGTAAAGTCAGAGCAAAGACTGAAATCTATCTAGGAATATCTGGTGAAAAAATTGAAATTAATCCAATAATAACTGGAAAAGGTGCAGGTCGTTTTTGGAATCGGCAAAGAGCTGTTAGTTATCAAATAGACAATATTGCCTGGTGTGAAGTAACAGAAACCAAGGGATCAAAAACAATTTTTACATTAGTTTATACACCACATTCTTCTACTTCTGAAAATATTTTAGGTTAGTCTAATTCATATATTTTATATAATATAAACAAGTTATTCAAAAATTAAAAAATTTTTTTTATACAGTACCATCTGGACAAATGCATTCTTTACATCAGTCCGCATCATTTAAAAATCATGAATTTGAAGCTGATTCAATGACAGCCGAAGAAATCGTCAGAAAAATAAACCATATATTAGAACTACATAATAGTATATCAAGAAAAGAATATCTATCTCAGAAAGAAAGAAAAGCAGCAAGACGAAAAAGTTTTCATTTGCATAGATGACAGCTCTATTGGTTTCTATATTCTATTTTAAATTATTTAAAACATTAATTATATCAATGAGATAATAATTGAAACAAATATTTACTTCACATACAAGTATAATCCTATCATTTTAGTAGTTGTACTTATCAATTTCTCATATCAGGATAAAGCTTTTAGACATTAAATAGTACACAATATTCTTACTTAACTAGATATTTATTTTTTCTTAGAATGTAAATATATGTACATGTAATGTATATATTTATTTTGTATATAACCAAATATTTGTTTATTTCATATGTATTATATTTATTTTAATATCTGTAGTCAAATAATTATACATTGTTTTAAAAATTATCTACAATATATGTGCAATATTTGTTATGATCTTGATGTCTCAATAATTTTGTCTGTAACCTTATTTAGTCTTTTTTCCATTTGCAAAATAAATCTTTCATTTAATTTGTAAGTTAAATTACGCAATATCGATATCCTTTTAATCATATCTAATAATTCTTTATAATTTCTATAAATATGTTGATAATTTGGTTGAGCCCTAACAAAGGTTGTCCCAAATTCTGCTAAAATATTAAAATCTAAAGATTGTCCTTGATTCTCTAAATGTAATTTTTGACTTGCAAGATTTTTTCGTTGTATCTTTCTTTGCTTTAATGTATCTATCCATTCTTTTCTTTCATTTCTTACATTAATTATATATTTTTCTAAATTAAAAGGTTTCTCTTGCAATATTTCAGGTACACATTTTATTGTTTCATTATCGTCAATAGCTTTAGCACCTTCTGTACACTGTATATCTTTAATTATAAAACATAATTTAGTAAATATTACATAACAATTCATTTTTCTAATAATTTTACATTACATAAAATTTGAGTGAAACGATATATTATAAAAGTTATTTAAATATTATGAAAAAATAAAATCATAAATTAACTAACCTTCATGTTCGTCAAATACAATTGTACGACTTTGAAAAACAGAAGAGCGTCGTTTATGAACAGATTTTGTATATTTTAAATCATTTTCTAAATGCAATGCATCCATAAAATGAGAATTATCCATTCTATCGATTAGTTATAATTTCCATGAAAGAACAGTTTATTAACAGTTACTTCGACAAAGATTCAGTTCAATTTTGAATAAGCCAATCACGAAGCAGTATTAAATATGACATAATATATGATTAATATGTAATGCAAGAAAATAACGAAGTTCTAATTTGTCATTTTATTATTGTAATGTTCTATAAAAATATTTTGGTATAATTTTTTTATAATATTTAACAATATCCTCTCATAATGTAACATTATTATTTTAAATATAATTTTTATGAAAAAGTTGAAAATTAATCAATTAATATTTATTACAATTAGAAAGTGAATTTAATTTATATTTTTATGTTGAAAAATAAATGGAAACAAATATCCTACTTTTTCTTCGAAAATTTAAAATACTAACAATAAGTACAAATGCTATGTAACATTAAATTCATGTTTTGTGCGTAAAAAATTTTCAATTTTAATAAAAGCTTCCAAAAACATTTTACAATTTTATTTTTCTTTAAATAATATTTGATTCGAGAGAATAAATATTTATGTGTAACATTATGAAAATATTTTGAATACTCTAGAAATTTCTATGGAGTGTACAGTCAACTCAAAGAGTTTGTATAACGTTTGCAGTGTGCAGTCGATTTTTAACAGTCGAGAGAAATTGTATACGAATAAGATACATTTAACAAGGTATATTAAAAAATATCTTGAATTCTATGATTTCAACATCAGCATTCAAAGAATAATTGTGTGAGTGCTGAATTTCCTTTCTCTTACGATTAACATTTAAAAATCTTATTTATATTAATTTTGAAGAAAGCAATGTCGACAAAGACTGATGAGGTAAGCAAACAAATGTTTAATTTTTTAAAGTACTATTTATATAAATTGTAATAAATTATTAATGATAAAAAAAATATAGTGTTCTTGTATAACAAAATATTATATATGTAACTATTAATACGTTAAAATTAGATTTTAATATTCTAATATTTTATGTTATTTTAATTTCTAATATTTTATGTATTTAATCTAAATTCTAATGCTAATTTTAATATTCAGTTCTAATACTTTAATGTGTTCTTTAATATATTTTTTTATATTTTATATTTTTTATAATAAAAAAATATTAAATCAGAATTATCTCAAAAAATATATTGTGATTAATTTTGCAAATTTTTTTATGTGATTAACAGCGATTGTTATAAATAAAATTGCTCAAATAAACTTTACTAAAATTTAACAAATAATTATTTTGTTTTATAGTTAAAATTAGATATTGAAGAATTTAACAATCTACTTCGGCAAGCAAATCGCCAAAAAAGCAAAGATGTTCTTAGTCTTGAAATTAGGAAATTACAAACAGAGTTAGCAAGATTGATCGAAGAAAATAAAATATCTCAAACAAATCCAACTAACGTAGTGTCTAATTCTCCTCAAAAGTATTATGAATTTAAACTTAATAATTATGGTTGGGATCAAACAACTACAACAATGAAATTATATGTCACACTGAAAGATGTGCATCAATTGCCTAAAGAAGCTGTAACTTGCAACTTTACTGAGAAATCTTTTGACTTGCATGTTCTTGGATTAAATGATAAAAATTATAATTTAACAATTAATAATTTATGTGAAGATATTGATTCAGATAAAAGCAATGTGAAAACCAAAGTTGATATGGTGATAATATCTCTTGTTAAAAAAGTTGCCAAATATTGGTCACATGTAACAAGCGTAGAAAAAAGAATCAAAGAATCAAAAACATCTTCAGTTCCAGATATGTGTGAAGATAATGATCCTGGTACTAGTTTAATGAATTTAATGAAAAAAATGTACCAAGAAGGAGATGATGAAATAAAAAAGACAATAGCCAAAGCGTGGACAGAGACTCAAGAAAAAAAAGCAGCAGGACTGACAGATCATTCATGTTTATAAATATGTAAGCTTATTATTTCATAGGTTATTAATGTACAATGTAAAATATTAATTTTACATTGTAAAACTTACAATGTAAGTTTATTATGCCCTAGGTTATTAATATACAATGTAAATAATATAAAATATTAAAATGTAAAAGTATTATATGCATGTTTTACATATATTAAGTTTAGACACTCATTACTTTTATAAAAAAAATTATGTTTGCAAACCTATCATATAATTGTTTTTAAAATAATGCTTTTTAAATCAAATAAAATGATTATTTCAATTGTAAAAATTATATTTCGCTTTTTTCTAATAATGATAATTTTAAACTATTTTTATTCTTTATACAATGTAAGCCAACTTATTATTATATATTATTATAGCTGCTTACAATAAAGAAAAATTATAAAAATATCTTGTAATCACTTCATTAATTATTTTCATGTAAACGACAGATTGAAATGATACATATAATGTAGTAAATGATACATATAATTTACTATTTCCTATATTTTTAAATTACTGTTGTAATTAAAATTTTTCATATACAATAATTTTATATATTTAAAAGGAATTTTAAAACTCTACTATGTTACATAAGTTAAATTCAATAATATTTTAGAAATAAGAATTTGTAAAGAAGAATATATATTTTAAAAATATATATTTTAAGAACTATTGCGTGGCAATTTGCTGCTCGTTGCAAAAATATACATTATATATAAGGAATATATAAAACAGCGATGTTGCTGAGTCAAAGATTGTTGAATTCAGGATTCGTAGAAAAATAAAAATTATTCTGAAAATTATTGCTATTTTGTTGTAAAGTTTTACTTATTTCATTTTATATGTAATAAGTAATTTTTGCTTACGACCTAGGGATTCATTCACTAGTAGTATATAGAGATAATGATTCAGAATTACAATTAAAAATTAAGGTTATAATTCTTGAATTATAAAGAAGGTTATAAGATTCACTTTTTTTATTTATTAATAATAAATTGAATTACAAGAATGTGAAATGAACAAGAAAAAATTATTTTTTGATATATATATTGTATAACTTGTAAAAATGTACATTAATACATTAAATTGATTAGATAAAAAGAAAATATATAAAACATATTTTCTGCAATATGTAAGTTATATTTAACATGTTGATTTGTACATAGCACATACATATATATATATACTTGTTTTTAAAATCAAATTCATAAACATTAATGTTTTTTTAACATGTAAATTATAGTAGTACTGTCAAAAAATAAGATACACACATGCCTGTTTTATTTATTTATATCCTGAATATTTTTGTTACCTTTTATACATTTATATTTCTCAAGTTAAAGACCATAAATTTATAGACAAGATAATTTTTTAATTTATAATAAATTTATTAATAATATTTTTAAAAATAAAAGAACTCAATATAATTCATTCTATGAAGTATTATAAGTATTGTCAACAAATCTTTATTTACTTATTTTTGAGTTATAGAAATATATAATTTTCAGAAAACTAATATTAATATTAATTTTTTGTATCAATATGAATATATTTAATTATAAGTAAAAATTATATATCTGAGTATTTCTATATAGTAATAGGAAACATTTGTCCAATGTATCATATTTGTAGTTTTATATATTATGCTTCAAATATTATTACATATTTTTGTGAAAAAAAATTATTTTATAAAATTATTTCAGTTAATAATAGTTCATGAAAATTTTTTACTTTTAAAGTATAAAATAGAAATACAAGCATAAAGTAGAAATACAAAGAAATAATTGTACTTATTCACACATACACACACACACACACACCACCACACAAATCTTTGGCGCCATTGCATATAAATAGATAAAAGTATAGGATACTTGAAAATTTTTATAAAATTTCATAGATAAAATAGTGTATGCAATTTCATAAAACACATGTAAAATTTGAATTTAACATTATTTCATAAATAATTGCTGTATCTAGTTAAACTATGTATAAAATTAAAATTATTTTTATATTAAAACATATTCATTTCTATGCTTTATTATTTTTTCTTAGTAAGAGAAAATTAATATTTATTTTCATTCATGTATAAAATTTTGTTTAAATATAATTTACATTTATTAAGTTAAGGATTATAAATAGTTAAAAAATTTGTTGAAAAAAGTTATTAATATAAAATTATTGTAAATATAAATGTATAAAAGAAATACAAATATATTACCAGAATTAAAATCTTAGTTTTATAAATGAAATTAAAATAAAGAAAAATAAAAATTGATATCAATAGTAATTAAATATTACTTACCCTATCTAATTACAGCACATATATAATTGTGTTTGATAAAAATAAGGAAAACATGTCTTTGGTTTACAAGCTGAGACTTAATTATAATCAAAATATAAATAATAAAAATTTTATCAATTTACCATGAAAAAATTATTTTACTCTAGGAAGAAATATTTGATTGTACTTCACGACTGGTGGCATGAAAAACTTCTGTCATTGTATTCCTTGTCTTTTCTATTAAATTTTCAATATCAGCTGATGTTAGTCCTTCTGTAGATATTGGTGGTAAAGTTGTTATAATAACTCGACCTTAAGATTATTAATTAGATTATCATATAATATTTTGCATTCAAATAAATTATTATAAATAAGACTTACCGGCATCGAATCTTTTTTCTTTAGAAGACAAAAAGTAATAAGAAGAAAAAACAACTGGTAATATAGGTAATTGAGCATTAATTGCAACATGAAAGGCACCTTTTTTAAATGGATGAATTTTGCCAGTATTGCGCCTAGTGCCTTCAGGAAATATCCACAATTTAATCTATATAAAAAGCATGTAAAAATAAATAAATAAATATATATATATTATATATATTATAGAATTACCTTATCAATATTACAGTATTATACAAATAATTCCAAATTATACAAATCTAATTACCTTATCTTTCTTAAGATAGATTATGGCATTATTTAAAATTGAACGGGCTTTATCTGATTGCATTTTATCTATAAATATCAATCCACAAAACCAAGCAGCTAAACCAAATGGCCATGCATAAAAAATCTGTTTTTTTCCTACAACTGTGCACTTTTGCATTATTGGCCATATTTGGTACATTCCCATTATGTCTAAAGAACTTTGATGATTTGATACTATTATACATGCTCTTTCTTTTTCTAAATGTTCTTTCCCCCTTAATTCCCATTGTACTCCCATAAGGTGAGTGCAAAAAGAACATGTAGTTGATGCTAATCTAAAATTATTTTATATATTTTTTATAATAATTATAAAATATTAATAATAATAATAATTGTTATTTCTATTATATTAATAACAAAATTATTGACAAATGGTGGACTAGTTTTTAATTGGTTAAAAATATGACATGTTACATAATATTGTTACATAATATTATATAATTAAATATATGTAAATAATCAATTACAAAAAATAATTAAAATTATGCATAAATTATAATTATATATTATAAATTATAATAAAATTAAAACTTAAATATTAGTTAAAATATTTACAAGTTATCTTATTGAAAAATATATTTCAGTAAATACATTTTTTAAATGAAACTCTCCTGTTTGGATTTTTATTTCATGATAATATTTATATATAATCATTTTACATTTTATATGATATATATTTTTATATTATTATATTTTGTACATTTAACAATGAAAATTTTTAATTATATA
>CAJDYZ010002488.1:33024-44169 GCA_903986555.1 Heterotrigona itama
GGCCGCGTCGCAGACGGTGAAGCGGGACCTCGTGACCGAGTAGTGGACCCCGAAAGCCGCGGTTTGGGACCGATGACACGGCATCGGTCCCACGACAAAGAAACACCGAGACGAGCTGGATCCGGCTGTTTTTCTACCTCCTGACGTTTCGCCAATTTATTGCGCCTCTCCCTGTCATCCACGTTCCGACGTATCCTCGAAGAATTTCGCGTTGGTCGTGGCACGGCGCCGGGATCAACCGTTCCCTTCTTCTCGATGATTTCGAGCGTGGATCGAGCGCGGATCAGGAAAAATCAAGAAAATCTCGCGTCGAAGGAAATGCGTAAACGTGATGCAAAATCTCGCGATTTCAGCGTTTGAACGAATTTACGCCGTCAATAAATGATTAGACAAATGCCAATAATTACGGTGAGATTACGTGACAAATGGCACCGATAAGCGCTCGTAATTCGTGTTATCGAAAGACACGCGCGTACAGCTTCCAGGCAGGAGATATCGAAACTAATAATTATTCGATTCGCGTTTCATTCCTAATTACCGAAGGCCACCGTGTCGAACAGTTTCGAAAGAGCACGACGCGGGGCTGCGTGTCGTTAATACGAAACAGATATCGATCGGCAGCCAGTTCGGTACAGGTAATAAGCGCACCGTTGCTGGAGATGGAAACCGATCTCGAACGATCTCGAATGGGCGTTTACAGCCTCGGCGCAGTTTTGCGATCGAAGTGGGTAAACAGATGCCCGAGCAAACGCGCCGTAGCAATTACATGGCACTTACAGACCCGCGTATAGAACTGGCCTCGAGATACACTCGAGTAGTTTCTCTCTTCCCTCCCCTTTTCCTCTCTTTCTCTCTCCTTTCGTCTCTCTAGTCTCGCACTTTTTATCGTCCTTCTCTTCGAGGTATACTGCGTATACCTTCGCGTTCTCTCCTCCTCCTTCTCTTCCTCTTCACTCTTCGATCTCCTCTTTTCCTCTCCCTCTCCCACTTCTCCCGTCGGTTCTATCCCTTGCCCACCTCCAATCCCCCCTCCCAGTTCACCCGAGTTTCCACAATGGTAATTACGAGGCAGTCCGCTCGTAAATCTCGCATTGACTAAACGTACGCACGGGGCAAAACCGCGAACCACCGTGTGACCACTTTCTATTTCCCATAAGATCTCTCGTCGAGCCGATAGAGGAATCGGTACGTTCCAATCGACGAACGGCGGGAGATTCGGCGACGAAGAAGGGGACTCGATTCAACTGACCTCGCGCGCGACCGTGTTCTCCACTTGTCCCCCGGTTTACCTCTGCTCGTTTTTCTTTTCTCGCATATCGTGGATAGTCACTCTCTGCTGGTCGATATGCTGCTCGAATTTATCTCTTCTTCTCGACCTCGAGCGAACGAACAAACATCTACGATAGACAGCGGATTGCACGCGATTGACCGCGATCACGACGTCTATCCACGCAGCGGAGTTTTTCACACGGGAAACCGCGGCGAGTCCGCGAGCGATGTTAACTCTAGGATCGAAAGTATCTCGCGACAGTGGACGATACGTTGTCCCGATGCGGGACACGGGCACGGACAGGCGGACGAACGCGTTTCATCGACGAAAGGCCACGAAAGGGTCGATTGTAGTTCGTGGAATCGGCGCGGAGAACCCACGCGAAGGTCGTCGGTTCGATACGAGACATCGACGAAAGAGGGAAGCGATCGTGCTTGTAAGTCGCGAGTTTATAGGCCACGGTCTAACAACGACTCATTCCTTATGAAACGCTCGTGTTCCCTGCGATCAGGGATGCGTTGTACGTCGTATCTCTCGACGAACGGCTGTTCGATTTATTGCGTAGTGAAAGAGTCGCGACCGGCGATGGACAGCACACGGAAGCACGTACTCGCGGAAAAAAGAAAGAGAGAAACAGAATGAGGCAGCGAACACGACAGAGATTCTTCGACCACGGATCTAGAAACGCGGAAAGTCGCGTCCTTCTGCCGAGAGAAGCAGCCTCGAGATCCACTAAATGTTCGAAACGTGTCTCGAGCGCATCAAAAGCGGACCTGGCCGCTGGCCGGCGTTATAATTTCAGGCAGTTTCAGGGAGGTCCTGGGCCCGAGGGCCAAGCGAGATCAGTTCAATGAAGTCATCAGCTAGTCGGGGCTGGGGTGCTCTGTTATTATACCGTGGTACCGCGCCACCATCCTCGTTTCTTCCTTCCACCACCAGCCGGTCCTGCCTGAAGACTATCCCTCTTGCCTTATCCGCGGATTTCTCTCGAAGTTGCTTCGACGTATCGACCGAATACTTTCGTCCGGGGCGAACGAGTGGATCGGGGGGAAAGGAAAGGGGAAAGAGAAGGGAGAGGAGAAAAAAAAGAAAGAAATACCGGTGGAAACGAAACGATGGTTGGCGATAACGAAAAACGATAACACGATCCATGGTCGAGACCGAGAACGCCGGCCAAGTATGCGGAAATGATGATTAGAGGACCGTAAAACGATTGGAAACCCCGAGGGATACGCGCGAGTAAATAGAGACAGGTTTCCAACGACAGGTTGGAAAGCAACGTTAAAAGAGAGATAAGCTCCAAAGGGTATATACGAACGAATCCTAATCTCGTAGCTGGCAATAAGGCCGGCGAGGGTTTCCTTTACGATCGGCCCGGGGGCCAATTAGATCTAAAGTTCTTAATCCGTTTATCAGCCGCGCAGCGATGCACGAGTCCCCTCTTTCATCGGTACGGGATGAAAGAGCTTTCCAGTTACAGTCTCGAAAGTTTGAATACGATCGGGATTACACTCAGCGTTGATTGATTCGTCTCCGTGAAACGGTGACGTAACGAGAAGAGCGCGCTTTTTACGAGGAACGCCAAAGATGCGACAACTAAATATAATCGAGTACGAGGCGACACCCCGTTGATTAATCAAAAAAGAACACGAAAAGAAGAAGAAGCAAGAAAAGGAGAAATAGAAGTAGGAGGGGGGAAAAAGAGTAGAAGAAAAGGAGGAAGACAAGGGAGATCTCTTATTCGCGAGTAAAGATGGTCTGGCTGTTGATAGAGGGTACAAAGGTTGGCCTCAGGCACGGCATTCGTGTGGATATTAGAGCGATTGTCGTGCCTGATTCGGTACGGTCTTGAAATAAGGCCCCCGCGGGCTGACAGCGGTGAGGGCTCCTCGTACAAAACCGGCTAACAGTGCCCACCCTCCGACTCTTCCACACGAGAGGACCCACGTCGACTTCTCTCCAACGCCTTCGAATACCCTAATCTTCCTCTCGAGCTTCCTCCCAGCCAGCCTCTCCAGTTTCTCTTTCTCTCTCTTTCTCTCTTCTTTTTTTCGCTCCATTCGCTCGTTCCATCTATTTTCGGGTTCCCGTGCGTTCCCGTCGCGGGACACGCACACGTCGCGTCGCGTCGCGTCCCGCCCCGCCTTCTAATTCGCGGAAGCAGCCGTGCGCTCGCGTTCTCTCGATTCCTTTCGAAGCCTGCGAGTGATTTGCGAGGGAGAACCATCGAAGATTGGCTCGGTCGCGAGACACGTCGACGGAGCTCGAGCTCGAGCTCGAGCGGTTCGTGGTGAAGGACGAGGATGGAAGCAGCGGCAGCAGCTCCTTCCGCGATTCAAAGTCCTCCCCCGGAGGTCCGGCGTTGTTTCGTCCTCGTCTCTCCCTCTCTCGGACCGTGGTCCGTATCATCCTCGGGGGCCGACGTACCGGTCGGCATCGTGTGAAGTCCGGCCGAGCCATTATATCCCCCTTGGCCGCCTTCGAGGTGTATATACCGTCGAGGCATCTTCGGTCACTGCGAGATGCAAGAAGGGAAAAAAGGGGTACGAGAGAACTCTGGCAGTACCAGCCACCTGGAGGGAACGGAGGGGACGCGACTCGCCTCTCTTTCACCGTTGTTCGCCTTCCTCGCCTTCCTCGTTTCTTCCTCTTTTCCATGCTGCCGCGGTTGAAACGCCAGAGAGAAACGGCCGAGAAAGAGCAGAGAAAGGGGAGGAAGGAGAGAAGACGCGGCGAGAATCGGGATGGACGGGGGCTGGAGGGGAAGTGCGTGCTGGATCGCGGACTCGAGAGGTGTCGGAACCCGCATTAAGGGGGCGGAACGCCTCGAAGGGGCCCCGAATTATGACGTCACGGACCGCACACGTCGCGATCAGGTGAACCGAATACAAAAATGAATTGTTCGATACGTGGCACTGCGATACACCGACCACGCGCCTTCGTCTTCGTCCAGATGAAGCTGGTAGCCTTCTTCCCTCCTTATCCTGACGAAATTTCTATTCTAGCGTGCTCTAGCGCTTCTCGAGTCGCTTTCGGACCACGCGTTCAACGTCGAGACGTCGTTCGGGACACACACGCGGAAGAAGAGTAGAAGAGATTCGTCGGCCATGCCAGGAGACCACGTCGGGAGAAAAAGAAGTCGTCAAATTAGGCGAATTCATTCTCACGGGCGAACATTAACGAAGTGAAACGTGTGCTCAGCAGGTCGTGCCATTCTAGCGGACAGAAGAATCATTCGGTCGATTATAAGATAATGCTGGTTCAGCGGATGAGAAAAAAAGAGTGACCAAGCAGGCGTGGAAGCGAGAGAAAGAGAAAGAAAGAGAGAGAAAAAAGAGAGGGTGGGGGAGAAGAAGAGACAGGGGAGAGAGAAAGCTCCACCTTTAGAAACGATCGTTAGATCTTCCGAGGAAGCCGCAACACGCGTGAAAGAGAAGACAGGGTGGATCCAGGTGAACAGAGAGAAACCGAGAGAAAAATAGAAAGGATCGGTCGTCGGGGATCGGGCTTCATTCATGAAATCCTTTATCTCGTTGGATTTCGACGAAAATTGGTTCCCACAGGGACGGGAGACAATGAGAAACATCTTTCACGACTGCATACCCGTAGGTGGCCAACTCATTGTGAGCTTTAAGGCTGTGTTACACGCAGCGTCCGAGCGATCTCTGAATCTCGCGCGAGAATAGCTTCGTCATAAGTGCCCGCTCTCGTCGTTTTGTTTTTTCCCCTTGGAATCTATGATTCGGCTGTTTTGCCGATCTCTAGCCGAGAGAAGATTGAGTTATCGAATTCCTCCGTAATCTTTCAACGGACAACGTTCACCTCCCCGGGGGACGTCTATTTTGCACCTTATCTGTCTATTAGTCAGCTTTCCGCGGCCATTAGCCACGATAAACAGAAACTTGGAAAACTGCTTTCTTGCTTGTCTGGGAGACGGTAGCGTGAGAAAGGGTGAAAATATCGTCACCGCGACGAATCGCAAATTAGGCCGATCCGCGAGGAATCGATTTGCTCCGACGTATTCTCGATGCACGGCGAAATGGAAAACCCGCAACATCGCTCAACTATCGCGACGTCATACGTGTATTAGAGCAAACGAACGAAACACGTTTCGGTTTACGCAAGAACACTTTTCTTTTCCTCTCTTCGTAGACAAAGGTTTTAAATTTGTAAGAGTAATAAATTTCTGAAATCGTTTCGATTTCGTTTCGTTTCGTATATCGTTATAGCCATCGACTCGCGATTCAGGTACGAGATGTCGCGCGTTAAAAAATCCTGCTGTCTCGGCAGCCACGAAAGCCAGCGATAAATCTGGTTACGAGCCGAAGACGCTCATCAATTACGTACACGAATTCGTATATCCGAATTTGCCACCCGTGTAAGCGTAACGAAGTCGACCTGGGCGGTGGTGAGAACGTCGGTGGATAAGCGAATGCCAGAATCAAGTGGAAGGGAGCGAGAGCAAGAGAGACGGAGCAACGGCTACTCGCACAAATGAGTATTTATGAGCCCGCCACAGCTTTATATTATGCCTCATTTTGCCGGAGGATCGATTAGCTCTAATCGAGATGTACAAACAAAACGTTAATAAACGCTCGCTCGTTTCTCGTCCCTGCTGGCTTTCTTTCGCGAAAGATCGAGACGACGAGCGATCGAGCGAGCGAGAGAGAGAGAGAGAGAGAGATCGAGAGAGAGAAAGAACGCGGCAGCTAGAAAGAAATCAACCGGCTCTCGGATCGAGCGCGTACGTACAGGTATTCCGCGTGTGTGCTCGCTGCTCGTCGCGAGCACGTGACACGTGTTTCTCGCACGTGCTGCACGCACGTGTACATGTACGTGAGCTCGAACGCGGCCCGCGCGATTAAGTATCGATTATTCTGCGCCGCGAACGTTCGAACGACGCCTTTCATTTGGAGCGTGGACTGCCGAACATGACGAAAACCCAACGTTTCGCGAACGTCCAATCGTTCGGAGCGCGAATTTTCGATTTCGTCGTGATGTCGTCGTGGCCGGTCGAAAAAATGCGAACAAAAAGAAACGCCGAAGAAAGGCTGGGATCGATACTCGAGTAAAACCTACTTTGCTCTGGCCGTGATCGATCGAGGTGCAACGAATGGATTGCGATAAATCCCCGGGGACGAGTCCGCTGGGACTCTACGGGTGGTTGGAAACGTCGATCGTGGAATCGATCGCGAATCCCGATTGACAGCAAGTGGCCAGCGAAGAAACGCGTAAGTCTACGTAGATCGGCGGGTGGTCTCGCGTTCGATTCGCTGGAACCGCGAAACAGGAACAACGTGCTCGTGCTGTTTACGACTCGAGGAGATGAACGCGCGGTTCGAAACTGGCGATAAGAAGCGCAATACGGCGATCGACGTGTTACAACGTTACTCCGTCACTCCGCTCAACGTCGCGGCGTCTCGACGTTGATGCGTCAAATAACGGATCAACTCGGCAACAGAAATCTGTTCACCACGAAATGAAACGACGGCAGGGTGGAACGAGGGACCTACCGCGCGCCGTTTGGAAAGTCCTCTCGATCTCTCGTTGGCACTGGCCAACGATCGGATCTACGCTCTCGTCGATCGCATCGATCCGCTCCCCGGATAATAGAGCCGCATCATCGTATTTAATAATCGTACAATGGCCGAACGCGATCCGATATGATCGCGATCGTTTCGGTAGACGGGTGAAGGAGGAGACTCGATAAGCCGGTACGGCCGGTGTAATAACGCAATTAACACTTCTTTGTTCGATCAATTTCCATCAGCTTGTCTTCGCGGCTCGTCGCGAATCGAAAGAGACTCACGCAGAGAGAAAAGGGATACCCGATCATTCGAGACGTGACTCTCGCTCGCGTATCGTGTACCTCTACGAACGTGTGTTCGCGTTCACTTGCTCTTAGCTGGCCGCTGGCTGACGTTCGCCTCTCTCCACCGATCGCCGGCATAAAAACGCGGATCATCGCCGATCGACCTGGCGGATCGTCCGGCCAAATATAAAGTACCTATATTATATTAACTAATATATTCCTCTTCGTAATTTTCGGGGCATCCCGAAGTGCTCGATGCACCGGGGCGGCTCGAGTCCCGGCTCAGGCTGATTACGATTCGTTTACGACCGGTAAATCACTCGAGCTCGGCTCTCCTTACTTTTTTCCTCTTTAGCCGCGAAACGTCACGATAGCCCTAATCGTTGAAACCGGTAGTAAAACGATCGTTACTAGTCGCGACAAAGAAACCGCCACCTTCCAGAACAAACGAGCCAATAAACTCGTTTTATCGGCCCCTCACCCCTCCCCTCCGACCCTTCCTTCCGTTTCACCCGACGTTCCTTTGAAACGTTCCTCGCGTAGCAACCCTCCGTTGCGTATTTAACATACCAACTAAATGCAGACAACGCTACAGATACTAACAGAATCAAAAGGATGAGAAGGGGAGGGCAAGGGGAATCGAAAGAAAGAGTAGAGGAGAACAACGCTTGTTCCTCCGACGATCTCGGCGTGGGTGTCGAGATCCTAATCGGATCCGGCCGCGAGTACAACATCGACGATTAGGCTTCCTCCTTCTGCTCGACCGTAGGACACGCTTGTATCCTACGGTCGATTCTCGTCGTTCGAATTCAAATTTTCTACGTGCTCGTAATCGAAGCTTTAACAAAATGACCAAAAAAAAAGAATGTAGTCGATGTAGTCGCCGGAGAAGTAGTCCGTCGTCGCGAGCGCGCGTTTCGAAAGATGGGGACCGGGTAACTGGGTGAACAGGTAGAGAAGAAAGGAAACAGAGCGATCTGTAGGATCGAGTCGGAGCCACATACATATGCATGGCAAGATAGCTGCGCATCTACACACACGGAGTGTGAGATCCAACAGCTTCGGAGGTGGCAATGAGCCTGGGTCCCGCCTGCCGCCACACCCACGCGCATATATCTTATTTTCCCTCTTTATTTATTCGAATTGCCGTTGGTCGAGGGCCACTCTCCGAATCCCCATGGCTCCTTTGCCATAATAGGCGAGCATGGTGGCCCATCGCCTCTCTGGCCTTCTCTCGATCACCCGGACTACCATTCCTCATCCTCGTGGATGCTCCTTATTTTCAGCTCCGTCTTTTCCCTGTCCCTTCGACTACCACCGCTGAAACGCTGATTTCGTTCGTTCCCTGTTCGAGTCATCACCTCTTTTTCACACATACACATACACACACACACACACACACACACACACACACTCTTTCTCTGTCTCACCTAGCGGCTACTTTGAAAATTCTTTTCGCGACCGCCGATAATTAAGGATCGCTCCGAGCGAGGAACGCATCCAGCGAGACGTATCTAGCTCGTTACTCGCATAGAGGTCGGGGTACGAGCCGTTTCCAGGGAACAATGGAAAACTCGGAATCGAGATCCTCTTATCCTCTCAAGTCATTATCCGCTGGATCGACGTGAATCGGCCGCCGGACGTACCAGGGCGTACAACGAAACACACTCCGCTCCGTATCGAAAGACAAGCATTGTCCGATCCCACAGACCGATTCCATGCAAAAGAACCAACGCCAACGGGGGCACCGTGTTGCGAAAGATGTTGGAAAAACCGTACTCGATATTTCCCGTATTCTGCCGAGTTGCTTCTCCGAAGTGAAACTTCTTTGAAGTGTCGGGACATTTTACAGATGCGTGCGCCCGGTATACGCACGAGAGAGCACACGGGGAACAAACGAGTTCCACCGGGGCTCGTTTTTCTCAGCGAGATGCAGCGAGCAAGCACCGGCTCGCACTGGCAAATAATAAACAGTCGGAACGTCTATGATCCTCGAAAGCAGATTATCCGGGAGCTACTTTTAGCCGGGAAATCGATCACGCCCGAGCGCACTCCAACAAGTGGCTTTTAACAGAAACGATACCCGATGATCCGCGCTCCCGGTATCTCCTGCTCGATCGTGCGATCGAGCGTTACCATTTTGTAACGGATATCTTTTCGACCGGCGCTGCTGCTCATCCTGCAATAGCGTTCGAAAGCATAGTCGGTGAAAAATACCAAAGAGGATCCTTTCTTTCGGCCGATTTCTCGACGATCCTCCGTCCTCGTTCGGCTCTGTGCTCGGCACGCATCGTTTCCGAAGAAAAGCAGACGGCCTCTCGATCGACAGCCGTTCAACGACGCGTTTCGCACTCGAGTGAATCGACTCCCCTTTTTTCGTCCAACGCGCCTTCTCGCCGAGATCGCGATCGCGAAACCCTATTTCCTACCGGTTCTGAAGTGTGTACGATCCAGCGCGGGAATCTGGGTCAAACCAAGTGTCGCGATCGAACGAGATCGCTCCCGTTCCCGGGACGGTCTCTCCCCGTCCGGGGAACACCTCTTCGATTCTTTTCCGGTCCATTCCCCGGCATCACCGTCGATCACGCGTTCCTTTTCATCGTGCGCGTTCTTCTACAGCGTGCCCCGGCACCGAAATAATCGCGAAGAACAAGGCATCGAGCTCGCTAAAAGGATGGGGGCGTGCGTGCACCTTTCTCTCTTTTTTCTTCTGCGGAACGTGGGTGTTGCGTTCACTTGACGCACGGTTCTACGATATAATGCTTAATGACGGGGGCCGGTCTCGAGCATCCGAGTAAAAATTCGTCCGATGCGTTCGTCGAACAATGTGCACAATGTTCGCCCCTTAAACGCAATAGGAAGTGGGACGTTCGAAACGAGTTCGACTTTCCTTCCACTGTGTTCCTTTTCGTTCACCCTTCTCCTCTCTCTTTCTTCCTCCCTGTCCTCTGTTCTCCTCTCTTCTTTAATATCGTTTCCATAAGTTTAGTATCGCGTTACAACCTTTTACAAACGGCGAATCGTTGTCGCCGTTGTTCGCCGAGAAACATAGCTGCATTCTTCCGACCGAGAAAAATAGCCTGGCTAATTATATCATAGTTATTGTAAAGCGGACTGCGAAGGGTACAATGCAATCTCCCTCCCGAAGGAGGGGGGAGGGGGAGGGGGAGGACGCTTTCGGCGTTCATCCGGCAGGAATGCATATTATTAAAACATTCCGGACAGTTCTCTGTCTCGGCCTCTGTAGCTCCCACACAGCCTCCGTCCACAGTTTCCATGGTGAGCGGATCGCTCGAATTGCCAGGGCTTCTCTCGCGCCGACGCCAGGCTCGCCGCACCTTCAATCGAGCGAACCGGCCACGCTCTCGTTTCGAACCGATCCGCAGCGAACAATGAACGTGCAATTCACACAGTTGGCGTGATCGAACGGCGGTGCTCGATGAGTCGCGCAGCTTTTTCCACGCTTCTCGTTAGGGATTTCTCGCTCGATTAACCGATCGACGTCTCAATCACGTCCCGCGAGCGGAGACTGATCCGTGGCGGGCCACTCCGCCACGTCCCGCGAAAACGAGTATGAGAATCGATCGATTATCCCTACGCTCGACACATGAAGACGTTTCTCTGGCACATTGGAGGGCAAAGCGAAACGCGTCTCTGACGAATCGGCCGAATAGCTGATTTGTAAAATCGGCCAAATAGGAAGAGGGAGAAAAGTGGCAGGGAGAGGGAGTGTGGAGAGCGAACTAATTACGGCAGAGAGAATGGTTGACCAAACTAGACGAGGCGAGACTGGAGGCGAGAAAGAAAGCGAGATAAGTACATAATACCCTTTGCGGTGAAAGATAATTCGTTTATCGGGATTTTCATACCTCCGAAGGGGTAACACGAGCGAGAGCATGACACGCGAGCAGACGGTAGTTTTCTTCGCGCAGAGAACCATACGCTCGACCGTACGCACGTGCAATCGAATACGAACGAACGAAATCTTGTTGAAACAGACGTTTCGGAGCAACGAGAGAGCGACGGATTAAAAAAGATAAAGAAGAAAGAGAGAGAGAGAGAG
>CAJDYZ010002503.1:6792-24672 GCA_903986555.1 Heterotrigona itama
CCTGTCGGTCAAGGGATTAATGGAGCGACGCAGCTTGTTTATCAACCGACTTTTCTCCCCGTTGCGTTCGAGTTCTCCGCAGGAGGAAAAGGGATGTTTGTTTATCGGATGACGCCGCTGGGATCGGGTTATGGATAAGGATGGAGTAGAGCCTTCTAAAACACGAACTGACTCGGCACCGATTTTTAACAATTTTCTTTATATTTCGTAACACGGGATTAATGTGCAGTTCGCGAGAAACGAACGGCTTACTTCCATTCGTCTTAAGAAACGGTGCTGATCGACATCATCATTTTTCTGTGCTTGTCGCTTGGTGAGAGTCGATCAATATGGCTTCTGAACGGCTCGTATCGTTTCGCGAGTCTCTTCCGAGTAAACGGTGTACGTTCGCGATGTATTCGTTTCATAAAAGCCACTCTCGAATCTTAAAACGATTACCCGCGAGTCTCGTTTCACTCGCTCGAAAGTGATTTGTTGTTTGAATAAGAGTTTCTGTGCTCGCTAACTAACACGTGCAGTGACAACTATATTTTTCATATTACCAGGCTAAACTCGCAATCATATAGTATAGCGTTCGTGATTAATTGCCAAGTTAGTAAATCGTGCGCGACTGACGCGAATGCGACTTTTTAACAAAAAATTCACTGTACACTTGGAAACGGTATGTGATTCGGAAATACTTGCAAAATATCTCGGATCCGACGATTAAAGATTCACAGGCTGCACGTGAGGTATTCGATCCCATCTCTAGTTATGGATGCTTATAAATAAATTGGCGCTGAACTTGGAGACGGATCGCGATGAGCTCGAGTCGCTGCCGGTGTTGGGGTGGGTCAGGGTGCGTGATCGATCGCCTGACGTGGCGCGGTTTCATGGTGGAAGGAATCGTTGTAACGAGCATTGCACGTGGGTGTGAGTGGTGTTCACAGTGGTGAACGAGAGAGAGACAGAGCAAGCGTTAGCTTACGTTGGTCTAGTCTTAGAACATGTGGTGTAGGGGACAAAATATGATAGATCGCCAAGATTAAGACTAATTAATGGCAGTCAACACTGTGAAGGGCCACTATCTGAAGATTTCTTTGGAGACGTCCATTTTGATTATTAAGAATATAGAGAGAGACAAAATTATTGAAATTGTCCCTTTGTTACGAAGAATGTTTTGCTATAATATATAAATGCGCTGGGGTTTACTGGAAAAAAATTTGCAACAAATAAGACTTAGGAGATTTAGGAATCTGAATTCTTTTCTTTTTGGGAAAGAAATGGAAACTACTTGGATCGCTCAAACAGATCGTATTTTAATGAATCGTAAAACCTTGAATATTTATACCTGTCGAAGTTAAAACAGCGAGAAGACGTAAATATGATAAGTTACATTCCTAACAACGTGAAACCAAAGATATCTTTTCTTCGTTAAAAAAAAAAAAAAAAAATGTTGAGTCCTTGTGACGAATGTTGTATTAGGTAATTACACACTGACAATTTATCGTCTCAAATTATGTTTGACAAGAAATCGTAGTGCGTTTAACTTCCGTAATAATCAACGACGCACTTTGAAAAAGAATAAACCGGAGGAGTCTGCACGTCAGACATAAATTGCGCACCTATATTTCCTTGAACTGAGCGCGAAGTCCGATTTCTGGCGGTCGTATGTAACAAATGCAAATCGGAGCAGGAAAAACGCAAACGATCGCTTCGTGCAAAAGCGACACTTCCTCTTCTTAGAAAGACCATCTCAGGTAGGAAACTCTGAAGACTACAACATAATGGATTCAACATAACAATAATAATTAGACTGTAAACTTTTATGCAAGTATTTTACACGTTAAATATTATAACAAACACCTTTATATATTTTTATGTACATACAAACACGTATTCTGTATACTTCTCCTCTCTCAAATTATTGTTACATTATTTCTCTTCCAATATAAAGGCATTTTTTATGTTAAATTATGTAATTTGTATAGAAGATGTATGATTTTTAATCGATCAAGGACGATATCTGTGAGCTTCAGAATTTCTTTCAACAACAATAAATTTTGTGATAATATATAAACATTCGCAGTCACCGTTTAAAGCTACAAAAGTTATTATCAAGCCTGTCCAATTATTATCATCAACGTAATTTAAATCCATAGAAATTGTTAAAAGTTTAGATCATCAACATGGGGCATCCTAGAAATACAAAAATACATTTTCAAGTTTATAATAACATTTTTAGTGGCCGACTTGAGCGTTATCAGTGCCAGACTTCGTTACGGAATTTGAATGACTAAATCGGCGAACAAATTAACGAAACAAAAACTCAATTAACGTGAAACGAATAAATCACGCGACGTTAGAAATGAGAATTCGAGGTCGGGTGTGTAACGTAGTATCAAGTGGAGAAAGACAAACGGGTTTGGCCATCCGGCGTTATTGTCACGGCGCTGGGTCGGTCGTACAGAAGGAAACTTCAAAGGAGCACGTACCTCGTACTAGAACATTTGTATTCAACGACCGTGTCCTCGTGAAAAAAGAACGAACGTCGTATTTCCATCCGTCGGTTTAGTAGTTTTCCAGTTTCGAGCAAGGTTGATGGAAACGTGTGCACCGTGAGAGGCTCGCGAGTGAATCTGCAGGCTGAACACGAGCAGGAAGTCGATTATTGATTGCAAAATGGTGAAAAAAACTAGTCACTACTGGTGACTACGTGCAGATCTGTTCGCTTCTGTTTGCTTCAAGTTTACTCGATCACGTGTCGGGGGAAATGATTCTTAGTCTGAAAATTTGCGTCTGCAAATTAATTATTAATTTCCTTGCGTCTGCAAGAGAATTTACTCACGCTTGAGATTCACTGGAATTGTGTATTCTAATATCATATTTTAGAATATCTCGTGAGTGTAATTTTTCTTCTATTGCATATTAATGACCGCGAGAAGATATGGTCACGTTGATCGGACAGAAAACATTATATAACCATGTGATCTTGCTTCTTACGACATCTCGGCGCTATCTATTTTCCCCCTGCCGTTTCAATCGTTCTAAGGCACTCCTGTTTCTAATAATTAATCTGAGAGACTAATGAGAATAATCTAATAACAACGTTAATAAAGAGTTGATAACGCGTTAAAATTGTACGTTTTCTTTTTAGTATTTCGCATTAAGCACAACAGTGTTCAATTTGAAATCGTGTTTATGAGTGTTTGAACGCAAATGTAAAATTCAGAGTTTCCTATTCGTTTCACGAGCGTTCCACGTAATTCTTTGCATTCAAATAATCCCATAAACGCACGAGTATCCACAACTCTACTGATAACACTAATTCAATCGTGCAAAAAGGCGTGCAGAAACGTGCAGAAAAAGATATATCCATCGATATGTGCAAGTAAGGAGAATTTTATTTTTTTAATTTAAAATTCTATCCGCGTCGCGAGTGGTCTGCGGCTGACAGCTTAAGTCAGAAATTTATCCGGAATGTCGTTGAGGTCGCTGCCTTCGGAGAAGGACTTGAAACGCGGCAACACGCGGATTCCAATTTTGAATTAGGAAATTAATAACGAACGATGATGGGTTCGTTTATCATTACACAGTGAATAATGCCTTTTACCCAAACTTTTTCGTTTTCCGTGCGGTCCGTCGCACCACGAAGGACACCGGTTACGCAAATGAAGAAGATGGCGCAGAAGATATGAGAGATACGAGGGAAGACATCGCCAACTTTTTGACAGTTACCAATCCCCTGAAACAAATCCCATCTCTCGCGACTTCCTCTAAATTTAAATCCACAGTTTCCTTCAACTGAACGTTAAATCTCTGTGGAATAAAAGCTTCTTATCTAGAAAGTGCGATACGTAACGAAACGATGCATTGTTTTCTTTTCAACAATCCGTCACACCGATTTCTCCATCTCGTTCGTTTTTCAGTTTCTTGCTGGCTCTACGATTTCCTAATTGACTGCAATTTTGAAACGAGCTATGTGCTGATTCTAGTGCCTCGTGTAATTTCACTTCGTGTAAATCTGTTTTTATTTCTCCGTACAATGCATAATGTCGCTCAGTGATGTAACCATCGTATTTTCCATCAAATTTCATACTCTTAAATGTTGCATGTAGAATGTAGACAGAGTGTCATGTACTTTTATACAAATCAGAGGAAACAGAGAACACTTTTCTTGTTATATTACACTTTACCAACAATTTGACCAAAAATTGCATAAAAATTTTATTATATTCATCGGATACGATAATTATTGTATTAAAGTACGTATAACAATACTCTATTGTACGGAAATTGTTATAATAAAATATATGTATCTTAATACGTGTTGTATTGAAATATAATAATACATATTATATTTATAATTACATATTATATAATACATATTATATAATAATACATATTATATTTTATAATATCTATGTCAACATATATTGCATCATACTATATTATAAAATTCCAAGTATCGTATAATGAAGACAGTGTTATATAACATTAAAATAACCGAAGCCGACGCAATCATACTGACAAGATAATAAAAGAAGGAAGTAAATTGTACGCAACAGAAACTGAGATGAATGAACTCTGTGAAAGATTAATTGAAAGTCGCTGACTCGAGAGAATCTAAGCGTTATCTAAGTACGTAATTATCGAAGATGTTATCGAATCAAACAGCACACGATTCGCTGATCGCCCGTTACTCGCGAAGAAAGGAGAACTCTTACTTCCTTACTACACGTACACGTGCTATCCCACTGCTATTAAATCATGTTACATTGCTGGCGTGGCATTATCCAGACGAATATGCCTCGGGCGTGCTTCCGTCTCCCGATATAAATTTTCGCGATTTCCCTTTCTAAGGCGCGAGTCGAATGATTCTTATTGCACGACGATTCGAATAGAACCTACCATTAGCGAAATTCGTGATCCATTGATATTTTTCATTTGGCGATAGTTCGTTCCCTTGGCTTTTGAAAGTACAATACTCACTCTAGCCTTTCCTCGAGTTTTTAGTCGAAGAATAAATTTCCTGTGTACGAATGTCCAATTTCCCTAAGTTTTTACGCGTATTTTAATAATTACTCGGAAGCCAATAAATTTGATAATTATTCATTCTCACGTGTATTTCAACTTTTTATAATTATTTCGAAACATTTGCAATTACTCGTATAGATTAAATGCCGATTCTTCGCTTTTTTCACCAATCTTGCTTCAGATTTTTTTAGCAATAAATTTCACGTGACTCTATACTAAAATAATATTATAAATAATTCGATATTAAAGGATACGTTCACTCTATGGTTTCATAATCTGACATTATGCTGATGGGAGAAATTAATGTGTTGAACAAGAGTATGTGCTAATAGAAATCGCGAACACTATGCGTTAAGCGTTCGAAATGAAAGTTGTTTCACAAACGTGCCTGCGATTTTTGCGACCGATCGAATCTTATAACACGTACGTTTTTGCATTTCCATTATTACGTATTCACCGGGTAAATAAACTTTCTTTCGTATATTCTGTGCACTGCTTGCTGAAAAAGAATTGCAACACCTTCAAAACAAAACTATTCTACATATTCTCTCTATTCTATCTATAATTCGCAAAAAGATAAATATCGAGTTCGAATTAATGATTACTTTTGCTTTTGAATTTTCAGCAACTGAATTGAATTTTTAATCCTTTAAATAATTAGTATTATTTTGGTCAGCATTCTCTAATTTTCTAATCTGAAATTTTGATTTTCCTTTGCCCGATTTCCAAATCTGTGCAATCTATTTGCAATAATTTTCAAGTGACGCAATTTTTTTTTACAAGCAATATATGAAGTCAAAGTCTTCAATCGGCGAGAGAATTTATTCTTTAGAATATAATTATCATTGCACTATTAACTAAATTGTTTCAGTGACTGAAAGTTTTGACGCGGCTTACACTGATTGGCTTCTGAGCTCTCCACACATATATAATATTTCTCATCGATATTAAAAAAAAAAACCAACGATCCTATTCTGTTAACAGCGACCTATCATTTTCTGTTAATCTTCGCCGGTTTCGTATTTCTTGGAATCTCTGCTCGAACGAGCAGCTTATCCAGTCATTAAACGTTGGAGCAACCCTTGAAACTAAATCAACAGTCCGAGCACGAGATTAGTCGGTTCTCAGGAACAGAACCGCTAACAGAAAAAAAAAAAAGAAAAAAATCAGTGGAAATGGACGGTTAATTTGCTAAAAACTTAATTACCTTCGTTATTTATTGCGCAAGCAAGCAGTAACAACGTCAACAGATAATTGAAACAATTACAGTTCATTAAGTTTTTGCCATTATATTGACATCGACAGTTTTGCACGAATGAATATGTGTTTTTCTTAATGGTAACCAAATTATACAGTGCACAAGGAATAAATGATTTAAAAAAAAATATATTTTAATGTTGTTTAAAAAAGAGTTATATTCGCGGGTAATTTACACAAACAGTTGTGAATATTAAACTATGGAACTCGCAGTACGTTTTATAAGTATTAAAGAAGTGCATTTGTATCATTTTTAAATATTAAATATTAATATATGTATAATACGTTTCGTATGTTTTGGATATTTTTGCTCGTTATATATGCATACATTAAAATTTCTCATAAACATTCGTTGTCTAATTGCTGTAGAGAAGGAAACAAAGGGATCGAGATCGTTTCACTTCCTGGAAATTTTGAAACAATGCGTTATTGCACTATACACTGAAGTAATAAGAAGCATTTTCCACGATAATGCGGGAGAAATTGCTAGATTACAGTGTGGCGTAGGTGTGGTGGAGATTTCACTATTGTAGGAGATTGCTCAATCTCTGTTGCTGCAGTATCATGTCCCTCCCTTTATCAAGGAACGGGATTGCCATGATTTCAAACAAAATAAATTTCTACCGAGACATGTTGCGTTGAACATGACGACGAAAATTTATAAAAAAATATATAGTGTCACAAATATATGGACGATATCATTTTCTTGGTTATTATAAAATCATGCACGTGCCTTCCTTCGTCGAAGAAGGCATTATGCAGACTGAAATCTCACATACGAAACACACTGAAATATTATAAATGTTGGATTACATTTATATTGGTTCTTTTCTGTTGATTATGAAATCACAACGTACCAGGTGTGCAAATTTATTCGGAGATTTGCAATTTTTATTTATCGATAATATTATTCATATTTAAGCAATTTTATTCAACTATTTCGTTGCAAATTCATTTGACGATATCTTAATTCCTGCATTGTACTATAAACTCCAATCATCAAAATACTTTTATTCTATTCAACTACTTTCTCGTTCCTTGTTACTCAGCGAAAACAGAGTTATCGAAAAAAAATCAGAAGGCATCGGCTATCGGTTTAGGAATCGATCGACTTCAATTTTTATAGTTTTCTTGACTACTAATGTCTAAGATAAATTTTGGAAAGTAACATTTCCATCATTAATCATTATTTCTTATTCTGCTACTTCCAGGCTGATCGGTACAGCCTCTGAGTGGCTCGTATAATTTTACATCGCGTCCTATGAAACACAGAAATGTTTCGACCGAGTTGTAATTGTAATTTTGGCGATAGACAACCCCTAAATTTAAACACAGCCACATGTGTCCAACTTATTTGCATTCCACGGCGAAAGAACATGACTCGCTGGATAAGAACCGGCGAAAGGATCGAACCGAAAGCAGAGCATTATCCTAGGTCCTCCAGGAAGGAGCAAGCACAGCCAACTCGGAGGAGCGTTCGTGCGTCGTCGGTTCGTCGATTTGTGCCACAATCGATGTACAACTTTCTCGCTCGTAGATTTACAAACACGGAAGAAGCCTGAAAGCAGCCTAGGAGGTTCTCCAGTGATCGCAGTGCACGTAGATACGCGCCAGCGTTCGGACAAGCGTTACGTCCTTGACAAAGCAATCCTGTTCGACCAGTCGAGCTCCGGTTCTCCAGGGTAAGTACCTTTGCAAACCTTCCGATCCTCTCAGTTGCGTTTCAACTTCACTGCATATTCTCGTCTTTTGTTCGTTTGTTCGCTTACATACATCTCTCGTCCATCTCTAACTACGGTTACGTTGTCTTTCGAGTTGTCTTTCGCAACTCAAGATCCCTCGCCGAGTGAGTATTGATCGTCATATCTTTAATATCTTTACAATTTTTTCCTGTCGAATTTATTTTACACTCTCAAAGGTCTATTATTAGTCGTTTATAAAGTGGAAAGTTTATCCCGCTGATTTGGGAAATTTCATGGTTGAAATTTACTCTCGTTCTCACGAACAAACATGCTAAATTTGATTTCACTTTGACCTGATTTGAATATAATCTTGACTCGATTTAAATTTGACTCGAAAAATCGAAACGAGAAACTACGTATATCCAGTAGTGGCCACTTCATCTTATTCGTTGAAGCTAAATAAGATAGAAAACGAGTGATGGAACACGGCAAGATTAATTTTGAATTTTTATACCGTTTTAACAAGATTTTATTCGACGAGAATCTTGTGGTATTAAAACAATTGATGAAAGGTTGGGGAAAAGTGCAATTTCTCTGCCTTTCTCAAAAATAATTTACGGACAAACGTGCAATGCAATTAAATACAATGAAGCGTTCGTACTTCCGCAATTATCGCGATATTAAACTGTTTTCATTCATAAAATTATCTTCTACATAAAAGCAGCAATCCATTTTGATAGAACAAATGATTGGATTCAATAATTACGAAAATTGTTTAACTCTTTACTTTATACGAATTACACGAATTCATAAATCAAGCAACCTCGCTAACATTTCTGTGAATTTGGCACACGATGAAACGAAGGAAAAAAAGTGTCCCCGGCGAAAGAATCATCGAACGATATGTACGCAAATTGGAACAATTGTAAATTCTGATTGACTCGTTGAACGATCAGTTTACTTACGTAGCACTCAACATATTTGCGGCAATTATCTGTATGAGTAGGGAAAGTAGTAATGAAGCGCTCTTATGTAGAGAGAGATGCGGTGAAATTGCATCAACGAACGTAACGAAACAAATTACTGTACCTGTATCTAGCGTGAACCGTGCATACCATTAGGACTGAAATGATAAAACTCTAAATTGAAAGATATCGCCGCTGAGATTGAAAACGAAAGGTACTTTTACTCGTCAGCTCACTTGAAAATTTCATTCGTGCGACTTGCAATTTGAGGGAAATTGCGAGGAAAGTTAAATTGCATGCTCTGCAGATTTATAATAATTATATTTACTGTAAAATTCTACAGATAAATATTAATATGGCGGAAACACCAGATTGAAAAATCTTCAAATTAAATCGTCGCCAAGAGTTTAAGTTGAAAATGAAAGATACTTTTATCTACTTGAAATTTCATTCGTGGGAAGTTAAATTGCATTCTCTGCAGATTTATAACAATTACATACTCTATTCTATAGATAAATATTGAGCTTATGTATTTATATACGTAAGTAAATTTCTAGAAAGTAATTCAGATTTCTTCGCGTAATTCTGAAGAGCCGTATACCTCGATTTGGAATGATCGAAAATAATGCCCAAACGATAGAAAGAGAGTATTTACAATTTCATTCACAAGCACTTTGAACGAGCTCTGAGGCCTGCGTTTGAAAATATCTGGGAAACTAATTGATTACAGCAGGAATTTAAAACAACATTTACTTAAAAATATCGCACATGTCTTGGTTGAAAGTTCCTCAACCAGACAGAAGTGGACATAACAAGCGTCAATATCGTTTCGTAATATGATTGACTTGTCGACATTTCAAGTAAATAACAGCTCGACGATCGAAAAGTAAACGTTCATCGTATTATATCACTTTTTGTGACATACGATCGAAAGTGGAGTTCTCTTTTTTCTGGTACAAAGTATCGTGAATTGCATTCTCAGCGTGGGACCGCAAGTATTTATAGAACGCCGAGTTGTATCGAGGAAGTAGCACTGGCTAGAAACGTTCGTTCGGTCGGTAAGATTCTTACTTTTACTTTCTCCTGCCTCTGACACGTGAATCCCGGTACACCCACGACAAAAAAGTCGCGCACAACTGGTACAACGAGAACGTGGCGTGGTTGTTAGTGAAAGCATCGAGCCGTGGATGTGCAATAGGATGACCATGACACATTTCGCAACCTCTGGCTAGCGTGGTATCGGCGTGACTCGCCAACGATCGCTGCAATCGCTGCAATCGCTGCATGCGAGCTCACGCATCTAATTTGTCCGCCGTTAAACGCTCGTGGAGCAATTCTAACGCTGCGTGCTTTCATTACGGTGGAGCTACGGAAGATAATGAATGATAATAGAATTCTATTTTTTTGCGCAGAAATCGTAGGGGGCGAAAAGGAAAAACTAAACGCTTTGCTAGAGAGTGATAACAAAAATTGACGATAATAGCGCGTGGAGAACGTTCTGAGACAATCTGTACATTCAGAAGTTCACGTTTAAATAAAGCAGGAGTTCATTTTCTTCCAGTGAATAGGATTCGGATGAAAAAATGATTTTCTTATTACTTATGTACGAACACCCTCTTTCGTACATTGGCAATGTTGGAAGTTCAGGCTAGTTGATTCAATTGGCGGTTCATTTTGTTTCAATCGATAGAATTCAGATTGTTGGATGAATTTAGATAAACGTCCAAATGGAAGTGACGAAATTCTCCTCAAATATCTTGGAAAAGTAATAAGCAATGACTGGGATGCGGATTTCATGCATAATACTTGAATAAAATATTTAAATATATATACAATATTACTAAATACTATATCACAATATAATGTATTATTGCAATGCATATAGTAAATAAAACAAGTTTCTCTCAGGTTCTGTTTTATTTCTTTAGTAACGTGTCATAAAAATTGTAAAATGCATAAAATTCCACATTCTATTAGTAATTGTCTTTATTAAATATTTATATATTACTTACTCACTTGCTTACGTATTAGGAATTTAAATTGAGCAGAAACTTGCTTTGTTATTATCTCTACGCAACAAGAATTAATGAACTCGAAGAAGATTCTGAATAGCAATTCAAGTGGGAAATTAACCAGTTTCAACCTTTCAGATACATTGAAACGATTCGTAACCGTAATACATCTACCACTTTCGAGCAGCACTCTCGAGATTATTTATTTAAATGGATAGGACTTCTATCCCGTTAGTTTCCCAGTAATTGACATATTGCTAGAAATCGACCGGGGTATCCGGAAACTTACGACCGGTAGCGTTTATCAAACGAACGAGGAGATGTTCTTTGAACCATAGTATCCGTTGACCCGTAGAAACCCAACGATAGAACACCTCCACCCACCGAGCTATCTCCACCGAGTTTCACTGCGATACCACCTATCCTTATTTTTATACAGCCTGCACTTTCTTCCTGTCCGCAGAGAAATAAAACGGTCCGTAGAGAACGGAAGATCAGTTTCTTTGCCAGTCGGACATCGTTGTACGTTAACAGGGACTTGCTTAGTTGCATTACGCTTTTACCTATAAATCTAAACCGTTCCCAGTCTGCCAGGTAATACTTCACGATGCACGGTGCAAAGTCTGTCAACCGTGTCCAAGGAACCCTATCCAACCAATCCATCGGCGATTGAATCGACCTTGGTGTTCCTTAGCCGCTACTTGATTCATACATTAATGCAGTCGCCGGTATTCAAACTGTGTAAGCCCATAATTTTCAACTTTCTCCACGTAGTACAGCCTCGCAAGGAGTATCGAACTATCTACGACGGGTTTTCTTCTTCTTCTTTTTTCTTTCAAACGGCAGACGATCACGATCATCTGATAAAAATCAGTGTTGACGCGATTGAACGGCCTGCTTTCTGAGATTTGGAAAGTTAGCGTACAATGTATGAAATTTGATACAAGTATGAAATAGTTGTTACATTTTTTCCGCGAGTCGATTCTTTCGAAACCTTGTACATGCTGTTTCTTTTTTTTTTTTTTTTTTTTTTTCTTTTATGGAGTATCTTGAACTTTAGACGTCTGTTCGATTTGCATGTTAAAAATCGCCATCTTAAAAATAACTACGCGACCTTGATAGCACGATTATAAATAGATTGTCTTGAATAGATTCTTCAGCGCACGTAGGTTAAGATATGGACGTTTACGCGCTTGTGTGGGATTTAAAGGTATAAAACTGCAATATATTATAAAAACACAATGACTGGAGGCAAGTTTTGTGAACGTATTATGTGTGTCATATATTTTTTTCTAAACTTAATTTTAAGCATTTATGAGAATTCGAAATATTAAGTAATTTTAAAATTCACAAGATTTCCGAGTTTTATGAATGTTTAAGTATTAATAAAATTGAAAGATGTTGCAAGAAATCTGCTGCAAAATATATAACAGTAAGAAACTGATAAAAAGCATGAATAATGCTAAAAATAATTCTACAAATTAATTACGTGGATGTATTGATAGCATTTATGAGAATTCGAAATATTAAGTAATTTTAAAATTCACAAGATTTCCGAGTTTTATGAATGTTTAAGTATTAATAAAATTGAAAGATGTTGCAAGAAATCTGCTGCAAAATATATAACAGTAAGAAACTGATAAAAAGCATGAGTAATGCTAAAAATAATTCTACAAATTAATTACGCGGACGTATTGATACAGTGAAATAATTCAAATACTTTAATGATCTCTATACAAAGTGTATAATTGCAATCAATACTTTGCAACTTCCATGCATATTGTAAATTTTAAACAAGATAGCAGTGTCTCATAAAAAAATGTTTATATGTATATATCTACATAAAAATGTTCCACTTACGTGTTCAGATACATTCTTGAGTCACTATAAAATATATAAAGTTCAGAGACAAGGCTTTGCCTAGGTTCTATTTCTTGAATCGCGTTCCTAGATCTATGGAATTTCCACAAGCATCGACAGCTTGTTACGCGAATTTTATAGCGTTCACCATTTCCATTTGCAAATCTAATTTCGAAATGTCTACAACGTAGATGTTACTTATTCATTCGAAACGCGATGACGCGCGTGTAGAAGAATTCACGTTGCTATTATCAGACAGTATCGAAAAAATAATTGAAGAAATAAGACGAGGTATCGCAGCCTATAGAATGCAAGAGTATACGTACACGCTGCATAGAATAAGAAAGTAGGATCGATTTCAAGGAAAGGAAAAGGGAAATTCACAACTAGCATTAAAGCCTCGAAACGTCGATTCTTGGGGGATAATCATTTAATTAGGAGTTAGCTAAATATTCCAATTTTTGTCTCGTGATTACACTACAGATGATGCTTATGCACTCGCAAAAAGTTGAAATGTGCAATAACGTCGTACGAAATATCCAAAGTGACGATACTTTTAAAATGTCTTAAATCTTATCTAAGTTATTAACACTGCGTTAATAAATATCTCATCCAAGTATTAATGTGTGAAACAAATATTTACGTAGTTTTTCCATTTCTTATAATTATTGTACCATACTTGCAGCATAGAATCTGTAATATTTAGATCATAAAATGTTAATACACGAAATTACGGGATTTCTAAATTTCTGAATCCGTAGTCACAGCCATATAATATTAATTCACAAAAGATACGATCTTTTCGTGTGCAAATTCTTTCGAAATGTTTGTTTAAACGATCACCTCTGAGGTACGAACGCTCTCAGATATAAATAATGTTGAATTACCATCGATTCAAAAATATGGAAGGTTAATAAGTCTATCACTTGATACGACGGCGGAGAGTGGCGCGATTGTTCCCTGCGGGAACGTAGGGCTCTCAAAGGTGAGGCCGCAGGTAAAAGGAAAACCATGGTGCACTTCGAGTTCATGCAACTAGGCCGGCCCCTGGTAGTTACAGCCAGTTGCACCACCGATCGGCATCGCTGCTGGATCGACTCTCGTGGTTCTATAAAACTCTTTCTTTCCGCGACAATCCTTTTCCACCTAACGGACAGTAAAAAAAGAAAAAAAAAGTCCAGCTAAGATTGGCGAAAATTATTTATTCGAAGAATCTCGAACAGATGCCCCTGTGTCGAAGGAATCGAAACAGTGTTGCCTTTTGCAAGAAAAATTCGAGTATATATCACTTCGACAGTTCGTTGTTCGCTGAAAGACAAGTGTTCTGCAAGATTGTCTTGTAAAATTAGAAAATCGTGGAGCGATCGTGAATCAGCGACGGTTCTCGTTAGAATGTATTTTTGAGAGAGAAAGTTACGTCGATTGTGTTCCAGCTAGGTGAACAATAGTTGGCTGAAAATCTTCGCAGCCGAAACGTGTTGTTACGGAGGATAGTGTGCAGGAACCGGAAAGATACTTCGTGTGCGCGTCATGTGATCGTCGAACCATGTCGGTAATCGTTTGACGTTTAATACACGCCGGTGTCACGTTGACGGTGGTAGGTTTAATAAAAAATGAGAACAAATGGATAAATTTCACTAAACAAACTGATACGTTTCATGAAGAGAATAAGAAGAAAAATGATCAGCCTTTAAAAGGACTTAAAACTTTATTAACACAATTTACACCAATTCCAGAATGATTTCAAGCGTTTAGGTTCTTTTATAATATTGGGTATGCACAGAGTGAGGGTCGCTGACTGCTAATTTCAAGAAATAGGTGAGGTGATATGAGATTAAGAGATTCGGAGAATGGCTGAAAGTCTGTTTTTTATCGGTGAGAAAAAAATTTTTTAAATTGCTGACTGCTGACACTGGCTGCTTAATACATCTCTTTTGTTTGCGTTGTTATTGTCGCAAAGATTTATCATTAACTGAGTGAAAAATAAATGCTGAGAATAATATATGTACTTCCCGGTGACAACACTGGGAATGAATTTTATATCGTTGCTGCGTCTTTATTGATTTATTTTCGCCAATAACGTACAGATCGATCGAGAGTCCATCAAACTTTCAGGGTGTATTAAAACAATATTAGAAGATGGATTGATTCCTCGAAATGTTAATATTGATTTATTCATTGAAACGCAAGCTAACGTCTTAAAATATATAAATTATTTATTTAACCCGATCTCGGAGAATGGATTAATGTTTTGACACTTGAAAACTACGAAGCTGAAGTAAATCCGAAATCGTCACGTCTCGTTTCAAACTGTGAATTATTCTGAAACGTTTTCAAAGTTTTCTTCAAATTTGCCAGTTTATTCTTGGAAAAAACGAGCTTGAAACAGGTTAATCGAGATAATTGGAAATTTGAAAACAAATCAACTCAAAATACCTAAAAAAAAAAAAAAAAAAAAAAGAGAGTCATCAACCATCGATCTGATTCCAAATTGAAATGAATTAAATGGATTGAATCACGAACGACGCCAAATCAACGACCTTGATGAAAAAATCATTCAGTCAATTAATAAATACTCCTCGTGATAATCCTCCAAATCTTCAGCACGCGGGAAAGAAAATTAGCAAAAAGAGATTTGACAAGAGGAGGAGGGAGGGGTGAGAGGACAAAAACGAAACCAAACGAAAGCTGGCCGCGAATTGCGCGCGGTCGATCGTTACCGGCTGACGGTCACGCTGTTAGGTTATCTCTGGACCGGCGTTGCTTCGATCCTCGTCGCCCTGTATCGAACAGTGCAGCGAGTGTAGCGAAACGTGAATCACGCGAAATCACTGCATCATGCCACAGGGTAGCGAGGAGCTGTCGAATGGCCGGATCGACGGTGGAAACTTGAAGAGAGAGATTCACCTCGGCGAGGATTCGTTGAAGAAGGGCGACGTCGATGTGGGAAAGTGTTGCAACGATTTCGACGGTATGCCGGAACTCAAGGACGATCAGATACAGTTGAACAGCGACGAGGAGGTCTCGCTGGATCTTGGAGAACCCTCGCCGGAAGTAATGGAGTACGCCAGAAGGGAGCTCGGCGAGACGGACGACGTGAAGTGCAGAACTCTTCAGGAACTGAGGGACATGATTTACGGTAATTATCATGTTATGGACGCGATACTTGCTAAACAGGCGGCTAAACACGCTTACGAATGTATTTGGATATTTGTAGAATGCATCTACGATGTTTGCATGTTTCGAAACGCGTACTACGGGATATCGTAGAAGTTGCAGGATAGACATTTGCTGCAGCAGTATGCAATTTTGTAGAAATTAGGAGGACGCAAGGTTGAGTAAATAATCTTCTGTAATTATCTTCTTTATTATCTTCTTTAGGAACAGGATGGTATAATCATTGTCCCCTGCTCATATTTAAGTTAAATAGTTATGAATCATCTTGACAAGTCAGAGTATTTAATGAAACTTTTAATAACAATTATACGTTAATCATTATTATTACGTTTGTTTGGAACGAGTGACTTGTAGCTTCTATGGATATTTTCATTTCGTTTTCAAATTTTACCGACACGCTCGCTTAACTAGCTAAATAAAATTTAAACAGCGGCTGGTTTCAGCGTATTGCAAATACGTGATAAACAATTTCAATTCGCAATGCAGCAATTTCATTTAAAGTTCAGCTCGATGTAGTCTCCGAGAGGCTTATCTCGTTAATTAAAGAGATATTTATTCAAGGTGGTCGAGTAAGTACGAGCGTTCTTTCTCTACGCTGGGAATTCTATGTTTTACAGAGAGGGGAGAATGTTTGCCGCACAGGATGGATGATGACTTCTTGATTAGGTTTCTAAGAACGAGGAATTTCAACGTCAACAGGGCGCATCGATTGGTAAGTTTCATTAATATAGCGAATCTGATACAAAATTTTTATAACACGAGTACCTAGCTCGTTCATTTCTTCAAATTTTTAATTTCTTCTCTCTTCCTAATTTCGTAGTAAGTGAGTATGTCATAATTATTAGACATAATTATTAGACAAGTTTCCTATTCATGAAATATAATTATAGCTAGAATTTATCGACTGAGATAAGATAATTTGAGAGCTGGTAGCGCAGCGGCATGATTTGTAAAACGAGTCCGGCTGCAACAATTGCACAATCGTGTCAAGGAAAATGAACTAACTAAATAGAAAATATCGTGAGAACTCTGATGTTATTTGCTCGAGTCTACCACTTTTCAAACCACTAGCGGTCAATTTTTCGAATTAAATGAAACTTTTTTATATTCTCTTTAAACTCATTGAGAGCATCGTCTTGAGATGCAAAATGGTGACAAAAGCAATTGTCAAACAAAGGGACAAGCTACGCGTCAGCCGATTACTTGCGCGATCAAGTTGAATCAAAGTTCATTTCGATTGTGGAAAGCAAGAGAATAGAACGATCGAATTCCCAATGGTTGTTAATCAATTGCTCAATTAAGTGACCAATTATTCGACTTTCCAGAGCTGTCTTCGCGTCGTTCAGGATCGAAAGTAAATTCTCGAAGTAAACCAGTGAAATTTTCATAATGACTTGATCAAAGAATTCTGTTACGAAATTTGCTGTTATTTTCCAATGAAATGCATTTTCATCAAGTTCTACGTTTTATTTCCATGGTCTTAAAGTTTTATAGTATCATTATATATTGAAATATTATTAAATGATACGAAATTTAACATAATTAAATTTAATTAAGGTTAATAGGCTTCATAACCTTAACATTCTAAAGGATTTCAGCCAAACTTATTTCAGTATTTCCATAAATCCTACTAATTATTCAAACGTGTTGAAAGCCGTCAATTTTGGCCGCTTGTGAAAATAGAAATAACACGAATATCGGTATTTTTCTATTTATATTAATATCTTCTTAAAGCTCTAATATTGCCTTTTCTTTTCATATATTCATGATTGGACGAGTCAGTGAAAAATGTATTTCACAAATTAAGAAAATTCAATTATCAATTAGAATAAGCCGATTCATTTTCTTCCTCTCCTTTTTAAAGTCGTCAAATAATGCAGTATTTACTTTTTCCTTAAAAAAAAAAAAAAA
>CAJDYZ010002532.1:11123-32469 GCA_903986555.1 Heterotrigona itama
ATTTTTTAACGAACGGTGTAATAACGAGCAGACATTGAATCGCAAAGAATGAGTTAGGTATAGTGTTCATCGTAAGTATTAGAATAACACCTGTTGATAAATTTTGTGGAAATTTATTACTTTTCGTTGCTGTTCATTTCAAGTTATTTGATCGCAAATAAAAGTTGTCCCATTTGTACATCGCATTCGTTTGTATGTCAAAAACACGACAAATTCTAAGAAGACATTAAAATCAAGTAGAATACTCCAAGAGCTGAGAATAAAAAACTAGAGGAGCAATATTCGATCATTATCTTTTTGTCAATATATTTAGTAAATTATTTTTACTATACCTAAGCTTTCTAATAATTTTTCTCAAACAAATGTATGAAGAAGCTTGTTTTGTTGAAAAGTTGTATTTTATAATGTATAAAGTATCATTTTTCAATTTCGAAACGAAATACAAACTTCGAGCAGGAGTAAATGAAATTAATAGTAAATAAAATGAAATTTATTAAGTTTCTCCAATAAATATAATAAATACCCTAAATATATATGAAGACACATAAAGAAGATACATAAAGAAGACACTTCTCTTCTAAACATCTAATCAACGTTCTCTTCACTAATGATAAGAAGAACACCAATTAGAAAACAGTGTATTCTGGTGAATCCGTGTATTGTCTGTATATTGTCCAATTTCTCTTTAGCTATCATTTCCCTGAGTTATCGCTCGTAGCGGTAATAACATTCTGCTTCTCGGATGACGCGTAATTTGTCTTCACGAATTAGGTACTCGACCGATCGGTGAAAGGGGTCAGACGTTCTTTATCTCGGACATTCCTTTCGAATCATCTAACGCAAGGAAGGTTCCGTGGCATACTTTTGCACGGCATGGGAAGCACGTACCTTTTCTCCACTATCGCGTATAATTTTCAAAAACGATGAAATCAAGTATTTCTCCTGGCTAGAAAGCCAGACGATATTCAGTTGGCCACTTTGTACTGAAATTCTATATTTTTCGCTTTTCACGCGCGAATTTTACTATTTACGGACCTGTTTGCTGTTGTCGTTCCAGTTACCACCGACACGCGTATCTCGTGTTTTCCCTCGGAATATTAACACAGTTTTCGTCAACGTTTTTGCTTTCTAAGGAAAATTGATTTCATCGTCCTCTTATCTTTCTTTCTTCTTCTTTTTCTTTTTTTTTTTTTTCGTGCGATTGTGTTCAGTATGACGAATATGATAGCAATCAGTGTGCCTGAGTGAATTGTCCGAGTTGACAGAGACCGAAATGTGATTCGGAAAACTGGTTCTCTCAACCTGTTGGGTCATTTTTCAATTAAAATCTTTTGTACTTAGAAAATACAGAAAAATTCTTAGATTAATCCCACTGCTTAGAAGTATAATTTACGGTATTTTGTAAGTGAGATGACACGTGTTAAAAAGTAGGAATTATACTTAAGAGATTGGAAATATATAAATCCAAGTGACGAGTTAACTCGTCTTTTTTCGGTTCAAAATTTAGTCAGTCTTCTATCATATTAAAATTCATTTAACCTTGCATTTAGTAAAGAGAATCATTACGTAAACAAGGCAGCAAACTTCGCATGTATTTAATTTCTTATGCAAAAATAAAAAGTTCTTTCTCGAAAGATAGTATTTCATATGAAATAGAATAGTAAAATAGAAGTATAATAAGAAGTAAGAAAGTAGGATAATGAAATAAAATGAAAAAAGTCCCTTTTAAAACACTTCCTTGAAATTTAATTGAAGCTACGCAACGCTGAATAAATTTTAATACGAGACTGCTGCTTCAAAGATCTTTCCAGTGCATGCGTATGCAATATATATAGTAAAACATAGATATGCTTCCCACATGTATCGGTATACGTGCGTCTGGATTGCGTGCCACTTTGTGATACTCGCGGAAGATTCTCATCTTTTAATCTTTCGAAAGTTAGTGAAATTACATGAAGAGCAAGTTTCATTGAATCATGCCGCTCGACTGCATGATACTGTGATCGAACGATCGACGATCGTCTAATGTTTATCAATCTATAAATTTAAGTAAAATTATTTTTAACGTTTCATTTAGTTGAATTCCAATGTGGAAAATTTGTTCAATGTGTTTATCGCGCAAATATTTCACGCCCACGTCGTATGCTCGAGTCGAATATTTCGAGAGAGTTGCAGAACGAAGTTTGCAACTTTCGAGGGTGGCCACTGTTAGAACTTTTATTGCGAAACGTCGTGAAACCGAGAAAGTTGCTTGTTCGTGAAGAATAATTGGTCAACCGGTATGAAATTCGATCGGTCGCGCGTTCTACCGGACGATTCTCCGATGTCTGATCATTTAGAGGCGTCTTCTACTTACGAAAGTGGAAAGCCACGCTTGGCAACAATACGCCAACTCGATATCTATTCGCTGTAACTTGTTTATTTATTTTCTTTGGGATTCTCTATCCACCGTTTTTGATTTTTCTTTTTCACTATTTTATTTAAAGTTTTTTTTAAACAATCTTAATTCGAATAATGATACTTTGTACCAGGTGCGAATATACTTCTCTAACCTACATAAGTGACCTAAATTCATTTTTCACCATTCTGTGTAAAATTTCGATTTATACCTATTGTCATACTTGCAGCTGAGTTTCAAACGATCTTAATTGAAATAGTGATATTTTTGAATAACTTGCTTGAGATACACTTGAGGACACATTTCTGCTTGAACAAACTACGTCCTAAACTCAGTGTTTAAAATAATCCTATCTGCAATTTCAATTAATACCTATTTCACAGGAGTTTTGAACGACATAATTTTCATCAGGCGCGTCGCGAATGTATATTTCTTTGACCCAGATAAACGAGATATGACCTAAATTTATTTTCCAGAATGATACAGTTCTGTCTAAAATCTCGATTAACGCAAATTCATACTACGTACTTGCAGAATGAAATTAATTCAAATAGTGACACGGTAACTTCAAATCCACATTTCGTATGTTGTCAGACAATGCCTCAAATCTACTTTAATCAATTGAGACATAAATTTACACAAACCGGTTGCATTCGTTTCATTAGTTGCCGTTAATGCGTTCAAACGTGATGTACACGATGCTCGCGGTTATTTCGCTTTCGCCCGCGAGAAAATCCATCTTCCACTTGATCTTCAATTTCTTATAACATGTACTTTCTTGGACACTAATCTCACGAAGTTTGTAGCCTTCTTGAACAATTTCACACGAGCTACCTTGTGACAGATGTTACTTATGAGAACGAGAGATCCAGTTTTCTAATATTTCAGAAGAATAGAATAATAAATTCTAGTATTTTATAGTGGTACTCTATAATTTTATAATATACTCAAATATTCTACTAACGCTCGGAGCTACTACTCCAGTTTGAAATTTCCTGTTTTTAATGTGATTTTACACTACAGAACGAATTGTCTACAGTATAATAAATTCTACATTCTGTAGCAGTGTTCTGTAATTTTATGGCATGCTCTAATATTCTATAATTTTGTAACTTTATCATGTATTTAAATATCTTACGATTCTACAATTACATAATATACTCAAACAATCGTACAGTACATTCAATTAACGTTCGAAACTACGTGAAAACTACGTAACGCCAACTTGAGAATCTCGTCAGATTAATGTCACACATACACGAGCGGAAGATAAAGCGGATGGCAGGTGCGCGTGTTAGTCAGTTGTCACCACTTTTTAGTCGATTTCGAATGGTATGACGAATGTAGGTCGAGATCGGTGTCACTCTCTCTCTAAACGGTGGAAATAATGGAAATTCTTTTCGACACTGATCGCTGCGACTGTTCGCGCGATTCCAATCGCCCAATTGATCGATAGAGACAACAGAGGAAAAGAGGTGGCCGGGGAGGGGGAGGGCTTACCTGTTCAACGACGAAAATGACGCCGCGTTCGCAAGTAAAAGTGTGGCCACTTCGGCTCGCTTCACCCGTAACTCCACCTTCGCGTATCGACCTCGATACCGAGTGATCTTTAGCTTCTCGACGTGGACTCCAGCCTCTCGAGAACCCGAATCGACGTATCAACCTTTTCTTCACCCGAAGAGTTCGATCGATCCAAATTCAGAATGAAACTCGTGTTTCCTCCGTGACGTCGAACGAAAAAGTTCGAGATCACTCTCTGAACTTTTTCGACTCTTCGGAAGAGAGATCCGTGGATAGAAGCTCGAACTTGGCACTTTGTTCACTCTTGGCAGTTCTCTGTTCACACAAGTCCCCTCCTCCTCTACGAGTGTCAATCACACGTAGTCAATCACACGCGCTGTTATCTTCCACGACTCTAAGGGTAGCTTAACATTTGGTCACAATTCGCGCTTCTCTGTTTTCTTTCGTGCGTTTCTTTGCACCAGCACGCGCGTGAGTGAGTGTGCGTGTTTTTGTGCATGTGTGCGTGTATGTGTACGGGTGAGTGTGGGTGTGTGAGTGTGTGCACGCATCCGCGCGTAGACACATATATAGAAATGTGGGTCCAACGGTCGATGCTGCGTGAATAGTCCGCGGCGGAGCGAACTAGCGGTTTAAGTATTGGTTAAGCAAGTGGGGTTCGGCCGAGCGATGGCTGGGGTGGGGTTGTGTGGGCCTTAAGTGATCGCCTGAAAATCTTGTGCTACAGGGAGTCAAGGTCTTCTTTTCCTACCATGATCCGATGCGAGAGAAAGGGAAGCTCTCGAGTCAGCTACACCCTTCGGCCAAGGTCGTTTGCCGATTTCAAACGCGCCCCGATACCTTAGAAATAGTCACTTGCCTCTTGTTAGATGTACAGTGTGTCTCCATCGTGCGAGAGACTACTCTCCTTAACTGTAAAAAGAGTGAGATTCATACTTTTTTTGCTTTTGAATATTCTGCCTTCGATATTTTACATGTTTTTTTTTTTTATTTATATATTTGTGTGCATTTTCTGCATTTTTGCCCATTTAAATTTTCACAGATAATTTTTGCATAAAAATCTAATTCAACGATATGAATTTAACGTCAATTCAATGTAATACTTCGTAATACAAACGGAAATGTCGAAATATTAGAAAACTATAATAAACATCGCATCTCTCAGTTTTTTACATAATTGTTTAAAGCTTGGAATTTCTATTGGTTCATGTACGCAATTCGTTCAGTTCTCAGTCTCTACGACTTTTATGAATTTTGCTTAAAGTTTTTTAACCTCACTATCACGTTTTTTCCCATCGTGCGTTTTATACCTATCGTTTTTCTTGTTCGCATTCCTCGCAATTATTTTCACACTTGCTTTTGCACATTTTTTCTCACACGTTGCGACAACGATCGGTGAGAGGATTTTTGCTCTTTACAGCATAACTTGTCCAACAGAAGCGCGATATTTAAGAAGCGTAACGTACACATAGTAAAAAGTAGGACTGTAGTTGAACGTAGGAACACTTTAATCGAGGAAACTCTTTATTATTAATAAAATTTTCATGAAAATTTTTAAATAATTTTCATTTTTAGATAAATACACACATGTAAACTCTTCTTACTATGTTCAATCACTTGCAGTGAAAAATTCTTTATAAAAACAGGATCCTTTATAGTTCTTCCGGACGTATTATCCATCGCAATGACACAAGTTACATTAAGTTATAAGATGAATAGCTTTCTCTTGGTTGTACAGCAAATTAGGGTCAGTTTGTGTCAAACTTTTCAGAAATATTGTCATCATCATCATCTTTCAATCAGTTAGATCAATGTATCATGTATTTATATTTAAGCTGGAAGTTAGTGATTTCAATCGACCATGTTTGAGGTCGACATTGAAGATTGGCAACACTCGCGAAAGTAATTGAAAAATTTTAATTGTCTATTAGCGATATATACATGGATTCGATATCTGTTCCAAACCAGTTAGCGAAACGTTAGCGTTATTTATGCTTGATAACGACGATTATTTCTTTTAATTATTTTAACATTAATTAGAGAAGCTAGAGTTTAGATTTTAAAGCTGAGAATTTAGGATCTAGAATTGGTGTCCATGTTTTAAAGCTTTAAGTTCCAAATTTGAAGTTCGAAGAAAATTACTCTCGGTAAACTTAAAGGCTCGAAGATTCAGTTTAGAGACGTCGTTAATTATTTTTTTGTCTACACATAATTACTAACTGTAAATCGCGTGATGCGAAAGAATGACTGGAAAGATCGATCGAGCAAACGTCATCCTACGTCAATGGGTATTTTCAGCGGTCGTCATTTCATCGACCGCTCGATTCGTAATTAAACGGCGATTTTCTTGGAACTGGCCGAGTGAAGATTAGGGAATTATTTTACGCAATTGCGTGAAATTGTGTCACGGACAAAGCAGCATTAACAGCCAGATGAAATTCGTTTGTGCACACATGGCGAACTTTGTCCACTTTTGGAACCTGTTTCGACTTTAGACTTCTCTGCCGGCGCCGTGGAATTCACGTCGTGTTAATTCGTCGTTTGAAAGAATATCTCCTTTGTACGATTGAGAAAATAATGTGTCGCAAGTACGAGAACGTAAGGACAAAGTACGCTGGCCGAATCGACCACGGGAGGAACTCGACGAAGTAATTTACGGGAGATTTGCGAGGTCGAATCTCAACCTTCGTGTGAATGAAACTTTCTTCCTCGTTTCAACCTCTTCGTCCGAATATATACACTCGGTTTTATCATCACCAGACTATGGATCTTTATACATTTATAACAAATTTGACACTGCGAACATAAATTTATAAAAACGTGGAATTGTATAAAATTTCATTGTTTCGTAAATATGTGAAATATCCAAAGTATAATAATTGCTATAACATTTTATTTCAATGGAGATTTTCTGGGCAAGTTTCTAGTATAGCAGTTTTTATCAATTTTTGGCAATTTCGTTACACTCTTTCTTTCGGTTCAAATCGGTTCTTCCGATTTTTTACACCGAGTAACACGAGATCTAGCATTTCTTTTTATTAAAAAAAAAAACGCAGAACACTTAAAGCCAAAATTGAGAGAATTGTCGCTAAATTAGAAATTTACCATTTCCTGCTTAGATCACATTTTTATTCGAAATAGCCTTGTAAAAACGTGGAATCGTTTCGTTATTTCTTTTTCCTTTTATTCCCCACTGTTACTTATTTCTCTGGAATTTCCGAGACGCTCGAATGATAAAGTTTCGTAAAAAGGAGGGTCATTAATTTTCTGTCTGCGATTCCATTCTCGGATCATCCGCGTAGACAGTTGCTCAACCGAGACCTGCGAGTTATACTTTGATCGCGTATTTAAATCAGTTTCGTTTGTTTAATTTCTAATTGTAACGTTATCGTGTTGCAACTGAACGAATGACGTGATGAATAAAAACTACGTATCGTGGCGCTCACATGAGTCATGCTGCACTTTTCCTTTTTGACATTCCCGGTGTATGCAATAGGTATACATTAAAATTGCACGTGTTCTGAATTTATGGTTAATATCGTTAGCATTGTTATTAATATATTCTAAAATTTAATTCGTTTTTTTTTTTTTTTTTTTGGATCGTATGCACCGCGGAAAAGACATTCTTTTGACTATAAACTAAATGTAATCGTTCTTTGCTTTTCTAAATTTGATCGTATTCTATTTACGCCGTGGATCACTCAATTAATCCATGATGTTGGAAATGTGTAAATATCTTTTAGTTTTATACACTTGTAGATTCTGGTTAGGATGATGGAAAACGACATTAAAGAAATTCTTGGAATTTCATTTCGTAATTATAGATTCAGTAACGTAGAAATGATTGAGGAAGATTGCAAATAAAGTGTTGTATTTCATTGCCATTAACATGTTGACCGACAGATGACATTTAATTTTTGTAAAATACTATAATCAAATAATAATAAAAATACGAGTGAAATTTATTTTATAGTTATTTATTTTTATTTTATAGTTAAACTTAAAATGTTCTGTCGATGATATTCACTTTTTTATAATTATTATAAAATATTTATAAAAATAATGAATCGTGTTAATGGATTTAAAAAGGAAAATGTAAAATAATTCAGTATATGATAGGACAATTTAATTAAAGCCAAAGGCAAAATTTAAAATTTAAAATTTTACTGTAAACTAAAGTTGTTCATACACACGTATATCTACTTTAATTGCCATAATCGAACTGACTATACCTTATTCAGTTTTGGACACAAGACTTCGTTACTTCTATACCATGAGCTTTTATGCTCGCAGGAAATTCGAGAAGTTACAAAAGAAAATGAGGCTACTATGATTACACAATCGTGGAAGATTCACGTTTTTATTTATGTACGAGTGACGAGGTCAACGCATGTAGACACTCATCATTGTAATTTAGTATCATCTGTGCGTAAAATATCGCAATTACATGAACGAGGTAAAGTGCAACTTCTAGTCTCGCAGTTGTACTTTATGCGAGAAATAAAACGAGAATTGATCAGATCAAATAAATAGGCCATGATTTCACTTCATTTAATTACTAACAGCAAGTAGTTTATAATAAAATTGTCTGACCATATATACGGTTTTATCTATTTGATATAAATTATTAACTGTACAGAACAACGTACCGTTCGTTAATGTATAATAATTAGTCGTAAACATTCAGATGAAGTATAAACATTTATGGTGAAGTGGAAGTGACGACAAACTTCGATGTGATCAAATTTATAATTGAGACTGTATTTAATTCACATTGTATCTAATCGACATTGTATTTAATTGCACGATAGTTTTTTATCGTGTTCCGATATTATTTAACGAGTTCACGCAGTCCGAAAATAAGAATCTATTTTCTATACGGTACGATTATACATCATGTTATCGTACGTACGATATATCATCATTAATGCCCATGTGCTCTTCGTTACTTCACAATGATATATGTACTTAAAAAGTTAAGCAACATTCAAAACATCGAGGAACATAAGTATTGTGAAAGAACCGAGCGCTTCGTACTCGATTCACCGACATTACATGTCTTATGCGAGCGTCGAAGTCACCAGACGTTATATACTGAAAGTAGATGCTCGTGAAGCAAATATTTGCGACGCTCGACAATGTCACCGGTAAATAATTTTTTACTTCGCGCTGTTGTTTAATTCTCGCATCTCAATGTATATGCAACATTTTTTTTTTTTAATAATTACGAGGAATCGTAATTATATCATCCCTTTGAATAAAGAAAATATCGCGAATTAAACGCGAAGAATCACGGTTGAATGTAAAAGATTTTTAATTAGCTTGGTAAAGGATTTACTGGGCTCGTTTCATTTTTTATTCTTAAGATTCGAACAATCGTCACAGATGAACTTTCATGTATTTATTGTATGTGTTATATGGAATATTTTTCGTTTAGTTTATCATGATTATATTGGTAAATTATTAATATAATGGATTGTTTATTATTTTTCTAATTTCTAAATTAGAAATATGTGTACTTGTTTAAGATATCTCTGAAATATATGCTCGTATTAAATATCTTATAATTTTTATATTTCACACTTCTCTCAATACAGTGTTAATGAAATATTGAAATGTTTTATATTCCATACTCAATTCGATGTATGCAATCAAGAACAAATTATCTGTTGGAAATTTTCTGCTTCACGAGGATGATGAAATTGAAGCTCGATCATAATTATAATAATTTTCAAGCTGCTCACGTTCGTATTAGATCTCTTCGCTTGATGTCGAGTTCATGATGATCGCGAGTTCCTGAAACAGATTTTGTGACCTACCGCAAATTATAATGTATTCATGCGAGATGTTGAAGTCAAAGGTTTGCCTCGACTATTTCTAAAGATAGAACATTCGATACCGAAATTTTATTTCTAAATAATTCTCAAGGATGAGTTTTATGAGTTATTTCGTATGTTTCCGTTTTCCATTTCCGGGAGATACTCAAAAGCTGGAATGATTTCCAGTGAAGGATGAAGGTCAAGTTCCTTGGGGCAGTTCTGTTGCTTCTTTGTTAATTCGCAGTGATTACACATGCGACACTGTAACTTGAACTGACTATTTAAACGGGTTCACGATCTAGTCGCCGATTACCTAACCGCGCAGTTGCTGCCCAAACTCGTTCAAAGAATTTTAAACTTGCCACGACTAAAAGCCGGCAGGATTTCTAGTTTTATATCTTTTCTGATAGATGAAGAGAATCTTGTAGATCATTGATATTTTAATTATTTCAGTAACGTTAGTCTTTTAGTTAGGTTTTTTTTTTTTTTAAATAAACAACGTAGTAAAATAGTAGTTAAAAATGATAATATAAAGTGATAAAATAAAGTTAATAGCAATAATCTGATAAATATTTAATTAATAATTATATGTGTAATTATAATAATTGATTATAACTTAGTGAACCATTAATTATAATTACATATATAAATAATCATTTCTTTAATCTAGAAGAAGATTTTTTGTTTTGTTTCTTTTGATTCTTTGTTTTGTTTCATCAGTTAAATTAATTCGTTAAGAAATACGTAACACATGAATAAAAGAAACAATTTGTTAAACATATATTCACATCATATTGAATAATTTGCTTCTTCTGTTATTGGATTTGAATTGAATTGACTAATCATGTAATGACTGACTATTAAGTAACTATGCATCAGTAGGAAGAATACTTAGATTAGTCTAGCATATGATTGCCTATTTTGAGAGTGGAAAAGTTCACTGATAGTTACAAATGTGTATCTCAGCGTAACGTATGAGGTCGTATGTAAATTATACATGTTCCTTTTTCTTGTTATGTGTTTTTCGTACATAGAGAGTGTCACCTCGTTATTATTGTTTCATATTTATAATTAGCTACAGTTGAAATATTTTCCTATGTCAATTTTTTTTGCCTTGTTTGTTTCTCTTACATACTAATTTTAACATTATTTCTTTTAGTAATCTTGTTGTAGTATGTCATTACTAAAAACGCTGATATTTATGTACTTTTGGAAAATTTTACGGTGGGGAAAATCCATGAACATGCAAACATGTATGAAATAACCAAACTAAGAATTTTTATTATAATTAGACCGCGGATTTTTTATATGTATTTTCAAAGATAAATATGAATTTAACATTCACGAATAAAATTCAACTTAAAGAAAATTTAATAATTTAATAATACGGAATTTGTATAAAAATCACGTTTCATTAAAATATGAGAAGAGACAGGAAAGTTTAATTTTAACTATTACTATTGAAATTTCATAGCTTAAAAATTTATTAAATATTTATTAAATTTAATAAAAATTCTTCTTTGTTCCCTCATCGTTCATTTGACTTGCGAAGTGCAAACATTTCGCAATTTTTGCACGATTGTTGTTCCTCGACAGGGAGATACAAGTTGAATTAAGTCGACGCATACGTTGTCAATTTAAAACGCGTAACACGACTGAACGTTATAGAAATCTTCGTGTGTGTTTTACAGAAAGACAGACGGCCAGTTACGAACAGATTTACGACATGATTTACGTCGACTTCGGAAGATTTGTGACCTACGTATTATGTCTTCTTTGAAAATTGTATGTCGCTGTAGAATTCGCAGAATCTACTCATTAGTGTATAATAGAAAAAAAAATTGCAACAGTTGTCTATCATGCAAAAAGTTCAGAATCGTTTTTTATTGGTTAACATCGACGATAATTACGCAAATTTTCAATTCCTTTTTGATTTCTAATTTAGGATTAGAATAAAATCAGTGCTTGCACGAAGTACTGTATTTCAAATATTTATTATTTAATATTTATGCATTGTTAATTATTAATTTCTAACAAGGAATCGATCTTTAGATAAGCACAGTTAACTAGGAAAATAAAGGGACTTACAAAACGATATTAACAATATAGCGTTGCAATAGAAAACTTAAAGTATACTAAATAGATAAAATATGCATTGGCAAAATCAGAAGTGTGAATTAAAATTGAGAAGACATTTGTGAAGTGAATTTTCATGAAATTTAGTCATTAGTAAGAATTGGTGGTAAAAATATATTTCCTGGTAGAACTGTTTCAGTATTTTTAATCTATATTTCTATATCGTGTATAATTAGGATTATTTAGGGAAGGAAAATATTTTTAACAATTACTGTCTTCATCAAATAAATTTTAAGTGAAACTAAATATCAGAATTGAACGCCTATCGAACTGCAACCATTCTGCGTTTGCAGTGTGTTGTGTCATATCGTGTTTTCGTTTCATTTCAATAAGAAATTTATTTTTTCTAGATGCATACTTTACAGTTGCAAATAATTTGAAAAATTTATTTATAGAATGTATTTAATTATAAATAAATTGAAATCATATTGTTATTTTAGATTTCCTGGATAGATTTCTTTTTTAATCTACAACGAAAATACGAAGAAAATCAGACACCTCGAGATGATTCATATAATTATCGTTTATTAAGTGAAACAATATTTCAGAGACAATATTTAAGAGACATCAGTGCGCTATGTGTAAAATAAAGTTTCTTATATACACGATGTTTTATAACAGTTAATTTATCACTTTATAATCATTGTTTACAATCGTAATTGTTACTGTTTAAAAGAAGCGTTAAAAAAAAAGAGCTATGAATTAATTTCTTCGATCGAAAAGCTCTAATTAGTTAACAAGTAATTGCATGATAAAGTAATCCAACGTATTTGACTTTAATTATCTTCCGTATCGTTTTTTTTTTTTTTTTTTTTTTTTCAGAGAAATATAGATCGTCACCGGTTCTTTACGCTATTGCGTCATCACTTTTTGAGATAAAAGCTTATGTATTATTTATCAACTTTATCGGGGGACTATTTTATTTTGAATAATTCCTCTGAAATTACATGCTCTTACAATGCAGATGTTCAAATGTAAATGTTTGACGATAACGAAAAAAGTGCTTATTAGCGTAACTTGTTTCGCTTGCAATAGGAATAACGAAGTAATATTCATTTCAAAATTCAAAGTATATTAATTCGTTTGAATAAGCAAAAAGATAGAATTATATCGACTGGATGAAAACTATATTTTTTCTATAACAATTTGCAATATCGCGTATGACGTAATTTCATTTCTTTTCCTAATTACGTTAGAACATTCACAAAGAATACAAAGAAATTCTTCATTAATTCAGTTTTTTTTTTCAGTTCGTTTAAACGAGTTTCGTTTCTTTTCCTAGTTCAGTTCTTATACACTTTGGATTGTGTGTATTTACTCGCCTACTCAAATATTAATTCAATTTAATATAATCGCCGATAATATTGATTTAAAATATTCACTTATTCTGTCGAGTATAATATTCACAGTTTTTTTATTTTTATATAAACGCATAAAATGTAATCACTCGATTCGATACTAAAATATTCATGAGGTTAAATGTTAACGAATTTATTGAAATTACATTACTTCTTCCAATAAAGATATTTAATACGCGATTTGAGAATCGTCGAACGATGCCATCAGTGTGCATTGTTATTGTGCCTAAATAAAATACGATAATTGAAACTGGATACTATCTAGAAATAAACTATTGTAATTTATCGCGACACGTACGTATACGCTCCTATACTTGTGACTTTTTGACATTTTCCGCAATTACACATCACGGATATCTTTCGTGGAATAGTAAATTGCAGTCAAATGCCGCTGTTTGATGCCTGTTGTATCGATTCCCTCCTTATTTAATTAATTCTTTCCAAGTTATACATCTTAAGAATTTTCGTGTGACGAATTGTTGAATATTTAGGTAAACGTGTTCGTTAAATTTAATATTTATCTTGCGATTATTATTCGTCAAACGAATAATTAACACGTTGATTGCTACGCAAAAGTGTGTTTCGCTTTTGGGGACGGAATACTTAATCTTTATTAAACATTATGTTACAATAAGTGTATTTTTTTATTTGGTTTTATTTAGTTATTTATTTAGTTATATATATAGTTATAATATTTATAATAGAAAGTCGGTGATTATAAATACCTCACATTTATTCTATCATAAATATATAAATATCTAATAATGATTTAAAAAAAATTTAAGAAAAGAAAAATTTTCAAATGTCACAAATAATTAGATAATATTATAAAACGGGAAATGCCTATTCATTGCAAATACATATTTTTTGTAAAATACTGTTACACATTGCAATATGATTAACGAATTAAATTATACCACAGACAGAACATATTTTCACGTGGAAGTCGATATGTTAATGCATGCAGTTTCTACCTCTCCTCGTTAGTCTTTTATTTTAATGGTCAGAAATGTTTCGTATAAAATTTCCATTAAATAACCGATCGTTCCTGTTTCGATTTACATCGACCGTTCTTTTTGTTTTCAAGAATCTTATTTTCGGCAAGTGGATTTTGCCTCATAATGATGACTCTGCTATTTCACGTCTACCATTATTGTAATCTGCAAGTCTCTGGATAAATAAAATATGCAATTATTTTCCATCAATCGGGCGGGAAAATTCCACGAAATTTCTCAACTTTTAATCCTATTCCTTCTTGAAATCGTTTCGGATCTGTCTGGAAGGATCACGACTGACAATTGCTTTCGACAAGACACATCTAGATTGTTTGGACGATTGTAAATTTTGCCAATCCCTGCTATGTATATGATATTACAATTAAATTATATTTCTATTATAATTCACGTTGCAAAGGAAGTTTAATGCATGCAGTTTTTCCTCGTTAGTTAATATGTTAAATTGTAAATATGAAGAAGTGAGAGCTATTCTCATTTCTACTATAAATTATCTTATGCTTATTATGCCTAAATTATAAGAAGATATAAATTAAAAGAACACACTTTTAATGATCTGCTCTATATAATCAATAATCAAACTTTGCTGATAATGACCTAAAGAGTAAGATCACCTTCTCCACTCTTTAGTCAGCAATTTTTTTTTTAAATTTAAACAGACAAAATCACACTACAGAAGCATTGTGTGACGAATGACATAACTGGACTGAATTCTAAAAGAAAAAAAAAAGAAAAGAAAAGAACACCGACGCGAACAAGAATTATGTGCCCATCAGTAATTATTAATTTCAAGCCGCTGCTCTCTTCAATTGCAGAGAGATCCCAGTCGAAAGCTACCAATCAGCGAGAATGCATCGAATGTAACCTACCTGTTCAAATTAAACAAGACACCAAAACGTTCCGGATCCTTTATCTAAAGGCATTGCCTAAACCGGCAGACGTGATATTTCAAGCGAGGCAAAATCGTTAATATCCTCGTGGATCGTTAAGCGGATAAACAATCACGCTGCGAAATTGCAGCGGATTGGCCAAGATGGTGTTTCAGAGGACGGGCATCGCGCGGGCAATCGGTCACGCGTGCAATCGCGCGCGCGCTCGAAACGAGCTTCTGAGTGAATTGCTGCGGCGGTTCGCGGCGGGTGTTTTGCAATTTCGTCGAGTCGTCGAGTTTTCGTCGGGAGCTGGCCGGGACACCGAGAGGTGAAGATCGAGGGAAACGAACCAGCGGGGAGAATAACAGGCAGAGGGGCTTCTTTCCCCTTCCCCTCTCTCTTCCTCGAATGTATTTAGCAAGAGGTTTTGCAGCTGCCTCCGATGATCGGCTCTCCCTTCGATTTTGCAATCGGTCGCCGGGACCGGCAGCTATTGCAAACATGGCAGCAAGCGTCTACGCGGTAACTCCAATTAATATCAGTAATCGCGTAGAAAGGAACCTCGTCGTGTCGAAAGACGAGCCGGACATGCGCAATTTTTCTCACTCTGATCAGTCTGCTTTGCCTTCCCTTAATCTTCGACCGTGTCTGATTTCTTCCTTGGTGTCAAAGTGACACGACGAAGAGTAAAAGAGATAAATAGTGAAATTTGCAGATTCTTTTACTAACAGCAAGCAGATCAAGTTAGTTAAAGTTGATTAAATTAATTTCTATTCAGTCGTACTCTTACTTATTGTAAGATACGAGTAGACAATATGATACAAGTTCGATAATTGAGTCTTTCAGAAGCTGAGTCAAATTTCCATTAATTTCGTCACCATTTAGTGAGATTGATATTCAAGGAAATAATAATCTTCAAGGAACAAGTATCTTACTTTTGTAAATTAATTTATAGTAAGAAAAGTAATGATAAATCTAAAAGCCAAGATAAATCTAAAAAACGGGTCATCACTTTTTCGTACTTCTCAATTTGTGGGATTGATCAATATGGTTTTTAAATTTAAATAATACAAAATTTATAGATAATGGGAGAAAATGAAATTAAATGGTTTCTTGGGCTTTTCTTCGTTTGTATCAGAATCGTTTCATCAGTACTGAGGGATTGCGAAGACAGGAACGATGATAACGATTTCGTCGAACATTTCACGCTATTGCAATGATTCATGTTCGGTGCTCATTAGGCGTAAAAACGTGCAAATCGGTAAAAGTATAGTGGCCTGCCGGTCGAAAAGCGTAAAGGTTTGAAAAAAGAGAACAATTCCATTTCGAAATTAGTCGTTTTGCAATGTACACTTTTTCTTTTCTTTTTCTATTTCACGAGCATGTATGAACAAGTAAAAGTATAAAATCTATTAACTCGACAAACGAATCATCAATTGAAATATTCTTGCTAGTTTCGAGTCGTAAATTACTAAAAGTAACTTAAGGATCTACGAGATTAAAACTTTAATTTATACGATAGACAATTAAATTATGCTAGAGTTATACTCATCTTCAAACTGAAATTAATCGTTCGTTCGGATAATAAAATTCGGTATTAAGTTTAATATTTAAGTCTGGTACTGAAATTTTTACAAAACGAAGTTGATCACTTTGATCTCCGAGTGATTCGTTATACGTAATATTTATAATCGTTATCCAATGTCTGACGACGATCGTTTTTTTTTTTTTTTGTTCTTTCCTGATTGTTCCTTCATTTTTATCTTCACTTTTTGTTACGTAAACTTTATCGGAGATGATAAAGCATTCTAAATATTCTCGTATGCTTCGATTTCTCTATTGGCCTTAATAAGGCATTCGCAGAATCGTTTTTGTTGCCGTTTCTCTTGAAATGTCTGTACATCGATCAAGATTCAAAAAGGACATCGAGAAAAGGAGCGTCGAAAGTATCAGAATTCATTTTCCCCGAGTGAAAATTGCGAAAACGACGATCTCCCACGGCACTCAATCACCTTGAGTGTTTTCAATAATCGTTTCCGAAAGATTTCGATCGGGTTGCACGATCATTTTTCTGTAGTCTCCGTGTTACTGAAGAAATGCAAGAATATTATAAGTAGATTTTTATGTAAAATTGAGTAAAAATATAAAAATACATGGAACATATATAATACAAAAAAATATACGAAATATTTAAAGTAGCTGCTGGATAACATGAAACAAACCTTTACTTACAAGTCTTACATTTAATATAAATTTTCACAAAAGCCTAGTTACGATTGTTAAAAATTTCTGTAACCAACGACGTTAATTAAATAATTACAAAACAAAATTACGTAATTAAAAAAGGGAGCGCATCCGAGATGTCTGTTGCTGGATTATCTGTGTCAAGGTCGTAACTTTCATTGAAAAGATCGAACAAGTCGCTGCCTAATGTAAAAAATTAAGCAATCCTGTGGATCAAGATTGGTCGACCTTGACTGTTAGAAAATTTGTATTTACATCCATGTATACTCCATGGTGTCAAAAAATTCTACGCAATAGCAAATGAATGTATGTAATTTAGATACGACACGAGTGATCCCTGTCAGATGAGAAGCGAATTTTTTCGTTGAATTATTCCACGTGCTCTGTTGCATAAATACTTTTTCTGCAACTTATATCCTCATCCACAATCATAATCTCGCGGGATGACGTTGTCCGATCAATTCTGAATTTCGATTAAAATCGATTGCTTATTGCGTGTTTGGAATGGAATTTTCCGAAACTCGAAGCTTCAGTTCTTCCACCATCTTGTTTTACATTTCTTTTACATTTTATACATATACATGACTCACAACACCGAAACTTAAGAATTCCAAATTCAGCGGTTTTTACAATTTATGCAAGTGTTTGAACACTTGTTGGAATTTCTTATAATTATATTATACGCGATATTTCGTTACAATGAGACACGATTATTACGATTATATTGACTAAGTTTATAATATAACATAGAAATTACAAAGTATTTAGTATAAGTATAAATTTAATAAGTAATAACTCCGCAGAGATAATAAAAGTATTTAAACAATCAATTATTTATTATATATTTTCAATATTTATATATTTATATATTATCAATTATTTATTATATATTATGTAACATTTTATATAATATAATAATATATATTATATAATTATTATATAATAATAATTATTATATTATTATATTATAATAAGTCTCAACATCTAATTATTATATTATTATATTATAATAAGTCTGAAAATTTAGTGCAACTCTATTTGACACTTATATATTTAAATTAAAAATATCACTGCTATATTATTAGTGAAATTTTAAAATTATTTAAACAACATATACAATATATATATATAATGTTCGAATGTTTTCATGACCGACTACAGATAAATATCCCTTTCAATGAAACATCAAATTCAAACTATTAAATTGTCCACTATTTTCCATTTCGTTGCCACTCGAGATTAGTTCAAATTACATCTAAGAAACCAATTCGACGTTAAATTCTGTGTCGTTTTGTCTTCGCGAACCGGAAATGGCAAACAAGTCGCGATTCGTTCGAAATCAATAGCTTCCTGCAATTAACACTGCATTCTTGTACGCTGCGACGCGTGCATCGAGACATACGTGTGCAGTTCAGTTAAAGTAACGGCGAATAGAGAATCAGAAGTATAATTTGCATCGATGCAGAAAACGTGCCAGAATCACGTGCTAGCGACGACCAATGCCATCAGTTCTTCTTAATCTCCGTGCGAATATATATTTATCCGATAGATAACGAGAAGCAGAAACAACTTCTACAATCATTGAGTGCATGATTTTTCCAATTCATTTAATAAGAGGAAAATCTGTCCTTCTGGATGAACCATCTTTCGTGTCTCCTTTCTTTTCAGTCCCCAATTTTTTTATTTTTTACACTTACACCTCCCCTTTATTTTTCATTGTATTACGCTGCTCTTTATCTTTTATAGTATTGTTGATAGTAATACTGAAGTTGGAAAATAATCCGAAAAGAAACACGACAAGATTGACAATATTACAGAGGTAAATAAATTGAAACTTTTTTTTTTTTTACGTGGAAGAAATCTTCATAAGATACCTGAGTCTTTTAAGGGAAAACCCAGGTAGTGTCGGATTCTTACCGACTAAAACCTCCACGATGGCTGTCCTCCGCACGTTGGAACAGTTCCGGGACCTTTTTATACACACAGAATTCTCCCGTGCTGTTGTCCTAAAGGACAATGTCTTTTTTTTTTTTTCGCCCGAACTCTGGACCCTTAGATTAAGAGTCTGATGCTCTGACCGACTGAGCTATCGCAATCTAAATAAATTGAAACTGATTTCGTGGAACCTAATTGTCGATGCATGTACCGCGACACGTATCAACGTGTATCTTTACGTTATCACCGAAATGAATCGTCGAGGGGAGAGAGACAGTAGGAAAGTAGCCACGAAATTCGGCCGAAGAATAACTAACTTGTCCCACCGGATTCGTCTGTATCCAAGCTTATCGCTTAATACCCCACTTCTGGCAGCTTTTCCTACCTCTCCATGTTGGTAGAAAGTAACGGCAGCGTGGTACGATGGAATCGGCCCTCTCAGTACAACAGAAACGTCGGATCATGCGAGATCCAGGGTCGTCGCGGTGACTTCCGATACGCATATACGTACACTCACTCACCCACAAATCCAACATATGCGATTTGTGTTTACATACCGTTTTATCGAACGGTTGACCGTGATAAAAACCGTGTTTCTGCCAACGGTGGTGCTCGAATCCTAAGAAGCTGACGAAGTCCCGGTAACTCTTCACAGGTTCATCGTAAGAAAGAAGACAAGACGGGTCGTTAGTCGATCGACGATGATGCTGTGACGTGGATCGTCGTTCAGTTGTCCCCGAACTGATTCAGTTCCGGTAAGAGGATATTTGGAAATTTTCCTTTCCACGTCGATAGCCGCTGTGTTTCAAACTCTCCAAATTTTTACTTTAATTTTTTTTTGGAGCACCTTTTTTTCGAGGACTTTCATTTGGAGGATTTCAAGTTCAATTGCATTCAATTCAACTTTATAATCTTTGTTTCAATTGAAGATCAGATCTCTTTTGAAACACTTGAGAAATGAAAAATTAGAAAGTTCGAGTTTTTACTACTGCTTGGAAGTTCCCGATTGAAATTCCTCGAAAGTATTTTATTTTCAAAAGAAAAAAAAAAAGAAAGTTGCATTATAGGTATGCACCTGTTCTAGTAGTATGTACAACCGTTAACTTAATGCTACGATCAGACCAGTACGACAGTCTTGGTAAAAGCGGCATAAAGTTGATAAATAAGAAGGAACGATCGACAATGTTGAACGATCTTGATGTTCGCGGAAGAAAATGTCCTTGCAAGGTATCTTCGCTATGTTTTGCTTCCGACTACAGTTCTTTGACCGGCTATAGTCTTTCTCTCTGTCACGATATACACTTGACGCGATTTCCTGCGATTTTTGCTGACCGGTTTTCCGTATATATTTCTTCATCGATCGTTCGTCTTCGTAATTCCGTCACTGTGAAATTGATATCAATACGGTACGATTCAGTGAGAATGGAATTTTCTAGCTTAGGCATTATCCACTTTTTACCGTTGTTTCTTGTCAAACCGTGAACATAGTAACTTTAGTTTTTTGTATCTACGTATCTCGATTTTTCATAAATTCTTTCCTTTTTATACTTTTCTACAAATAGCGCATTTTCAAAATCGCTCCTGAAATTAAATCTTAAAATCTTGATTCTTCATTTGTTAATTTTATTTCTTTGCAGTTGTTTCTTTCGCGCATTCCTGATTTCTTTCAAGTTTCTCTCAATACTATTTTCCTATTCCTCGGATAGCAATCGTCTTGAAGTTTGATCTACGAAGTTTAATATCTGAAAAATGTTAATTTTTTCCTGTCCTCCTTCTTAATCAGGAAGATTATTTATCATTCCTTTTTGAAACGAAATTTTTGAAAATTACAAATTCATTGCTACAATACTTTGTAACATATAAAGATATCAGATCCAGATCAGATAAATTTTTAAAATAAAGTTACGTACATAAATTCTTTCTACCCACAAACAAATTCGGAAATTCAGGTCGGGTAGATACTATATGCCCCACGAAAATCTCACGTTTTCGATAAGTATTCTTCCCGTTTGATCCGGCTGGTATTTCTTTTTTTTTTTTTTTTTTTTTT
>CAJDYZ010002532.1:34876-45118 GCA_903986555.1 Heterotrigona itama
ACTGACTCTGTGTTATTAACGCGTTCAACATCATAAATTTTTGAATGATTATTCAATTACAATCTCGTTAGAAGTGGATATTCTTCATTTTCGTCTTTTCGTTTCCTGTTCTTCATTTGAAATTCTTGAATCTTGGTCGTGTAATTATTTAGAAATCTTACACGATTTTAGTACACGTCGTTCCCGTAAAATGAGTCAATTGCATTAATAGCTTGGAGGATATAAATTAGACGAGAAGTTTCACTTCTGCATTGATTAACGTAATGAGCGAGTGAAGATTCGAAGAAGTGAAAGAGAGCAAGAACAGGAACCTACGCGATAACTGGCATTACAAACAGACCATTTTTTTTTTGCTTGATTTGTTCATTACTCGAACGACGACAACGATACTTTGACGACATTGATATCTTTTCATATGTTTTTCGTTCGTTTAAATATGCGGTTAAATAATCTGGATCGTAATTAATTGTTTCTTTCGATGAGTTTTTAATCTCTTTAACTGCATCTAAAATTAAGAGAACGTGTATTGGAGAAATCTTTTCATAACTATTTTTAAATCTGTATGTTTGTTACCTTACCTGAGATATAACAGTTTCATATGTTTATAGAAATATACGTTTACATCATGCACATGGTAAATATAATCACGTTTTTGCAATTACGTGTTTATTTTGTAACCAAAAGAGTAGAAATGCAGAGGAGATTATAGTGTAGAAAAAGAGGAGAAGGACTTTTGCTCTTGCTACATATTTTACAATTTTACTTTTACTTTTACAATCCTACATTTTACACAACTTGATTTTAATTTTAGTTTCAAATTACAAAAATTAGAGGCAATTATAAATAAAAGGTCAAATTCAAATTTGAATTTAAAATTGAAATTGGAATTTCAACAATTTAGAGTTTTAAAAAAAAAGTTGCGCTCATGTTGATTAATTTGTATTTAAGCCACGTTTCGCAAAACTGAGATTCCCGTCTCATTTTCTTCTTATCACTTGAAGAATTATCTTTTTAAATTTCGATTTCGCCTCTGCAACGAGACAAGTTTAAAAATCTTGTCCCTTGCTCGGCTACTTTTCCTTTGCGTAATCTTCTTCTTTTCATCCAACGAATAAACTTAACCTCGGCGTATATAGCACAATGCGTGCAAAGTAAATCACGCATGTTGCTTCCAGCCACACTTCGCAGAGTGACGTATAAATTTATCTCATCTACTTCCTACTTTCTCGCAGATCGAACGCGCCTGCTTGCGTAACGATCTCGCGAATTTCGCGGGAGAGAACCACTGTGTGTGTGTGTGTGTGTGTGTGTTGGTTGCGCGTTTCCTATCTCGCTGCCAATGTCAATGAAAACGCTTGCTCACGCGATCCATTTTTTCGCTTGTGCGACAACGCCGGTAAAAATGAAAATAGCTGACAATAAGAAAGCGTGGCGGATATATCGTTTCAGCAGCGACGGATCGCTTCATCGACTATTTTTTTCTTTGATATTCACTTTGACATTCACTTTCCAGAAACTGGACGAGGTGAAACTCTGAGGAGCTTGCGAGAATTTTGTCAACTCGTGTTCACTCATTTTTGAGTCAGTATTTTGATCTTTGTTATTGAAAATTGTCTTTTTCTACCGAGGACAATAAGTTTACTCGTCACGTCATCCCCAATTCAAGGGTATAACAATGAACAAATTTTGTTAAAAATGAGCTTGCAAATAATTTTTAATGTCGACCGATTTTTGAACCAAATGTTTTTGTATGTTGTTACATTCTTGTATTAAAAATTTAACGTTATAGCTTCGTATTAAAAATTTACATTAAAAACGAATCCGTTTTAGTTTATTCCCAATAGTCGTAGCATTATGACTATTGATATGTATCCATTGTACTTCGAATCTTTCGATTATAAAAAATAGATCTTTCCAAACGTTTATCAAAACACAAGTGTGCCATTTTACTTCGATCTGGTTTCATACCACAACATGCTTGTATTTATAGCGATATACGAAGCATGTTAATTTCTCAATAAATAGACGTATCGTCAATGGCTAACCGATTTACTCAAGCGTGTAATCTAAACAAGTAAATCACTTTCTATCGTAAGCTGTCCATTTTTCGAGAAAGAAGCTTGAAACGCGAATAATTTTGAAAGTGAATACCATTAAAACATAGAAAGTGTAAGAGCCAATATTATTTCTGTAAAAAAGTCCAAGGCAGATTCTTCGAGTATTGCATTTAATTCGATACTTCGAACAATATATTTTCGAGTTAAGTAAGGCACTGTCAATTTCTCGTGTACGTTCAGGGATACAAGACACAAGATCAGAGATCAAGTGAAACGCGGTCGTTCAATCGAGATTTGACTAGAAATGAAACGAAAAAACGTTGCAACAGATTACATTGCACGTCCCCGCGGGACGAGCTTGCGAAACATCCGCGAAGATAAATCGCTAAAGCGTTGCAAGACGTGGTCCCTTGCGAGGCGAAAGATCGAAGATATCCTACAAAATTTAAATTCTTCCATATGGCCGAGAGCTAGAAAAATACAGAGTTAATTGATGTTCTACAAAATCTAAACAATTCGCGGCAATTTGATCGGTGGAAAATGAAATCTGTCGTGACATAGTTTCGCACGCTTGTGTAATTAGTGTAACGCGTGGATCGTGGTTATGAATTTCCATTTCTCCTTCCTTCGCGACCGCAAATTTTCGAAGCGTAATTTTACGTGTACAATACTCTTCGCACTTTAGTAATCTTTGATAAAACGAAAATTCATGCCGTCAAAGTTAAATTGACAATAAAAAATTTTACATACGGTTGTACGTCTTGTTCTACAAAAATTATATACAACTTAAATATTCAGTGTTCGATTATTAAGAAAGTCGCTATTCTGAAATGAAGCGTATTTTTTGGGAACAGCATTAAGTATGTCGCTTGTATAACAAGTAAGCAAAGAGGAGAGTTTGTGCAGGAGAAATTTTTGTGAATATAAAATTGTTCATGAATTGCAAATAAAAGATGCATGTCTCGATGTTTTGTGTGTGTGTGTGTGTGTGTACGCTGTGGAATAATAATGGCACTGTGGTTCCATATACAGTTTTCAACCACGTTACATGTTTTGAAAATCTTGCTCGCAAGAATTGTTGACAATTTTCTCATGAATTGAATTATCGTGATGAATATCATGTGCTGTGTTTCCTAATTTTTTGAAACATCGTTACTTGAAATTGATTATTCCTTTCACGTAAATCGCAATAGTTATGGTCCTTGTGATTAAACTTTCCTTTTACTTTTTCTCTTCTTTTTTTTTTTGTTATATTTTATTTGTTATTCCTTTACTTTATCTCTAGTTAACACGTTGCATATTACTTTGTCAATTTTGGCAATTATTTTAGTTTCTATTGGTTTCTGCACTGCATTAATTATGTTTTTACTGTTTAATTACTAATTGTCTATTATTAACATCGTTCATAACATCTAACATCATCGTTTCTGACATCAGTCTTAAGGAAATAGATAAAATAGATGATTAAAGGATAATGAACGTTTCTGGCCGTAAGCGATCAGCGCTAACGAAGCTGAAATCCTAGGTTAGAGGTCGTTACACTGACAAGAGATACTAATGTGTTAGTTACTTTCATATTTAAAAGTTATAGGAATGTTTAGAAAACAGAAGTTTTTTTCATATCAGACAAATATATCGTTAAACAGGAGAAACAGAAGTTATTCTTCCAAGAGAAAAAAGAAATTCATTATTTGTAGATAATAACTGGGATTAGGGTAGCTAGAAATTTACCCCTGACTGCTTAATACTAAATATTCATTATCGATTGGATTTCGATCACGTCGAAGTAAGCTAAGTGCTGAGTATCGTGTGTCAATAGATTAACGTGCAAGTTTTTCAGGGAACATGTATATGAACAGAGATTCAAAACTGAAAGCTGGCCGCGATTATCACGTCGTGTAGACCGCCGGGGAACCGGTTTCTATGATACATTCTCAAAGTTTTTATCTGACACAGAAACGTGACAGGAAGACGAGTCAGCACGTTGTTGATGGCACACATTTCGAGATGTTTGTAATTGTAAAATGCAACTAATATCCATTACCATTGCAGGCTTGTGGTTGCACGTTTAAATACGTCGCTGCTCTCTCTTGATTAAGTTTTAATAAATCATAATTGCTAAGAAGAAGTGGTTGCCTCAGGATATAATAAGCGATACGAAACGAAATAACACTGAGAGATAGTAGTCTCTTTTGTTTTGTCTTTGCGACGAAACAAAATTGTTTATCACGATGCAGGAAATATCTAAGAAATAAAAAAATCTGAATAGATTATTGTTAGGGATTATAAAGGATAAAAAAATGGCCATTTTTGGCAACCTCTGCGAATTTATTTTGTTTGCCACTATATATGAAAGCAGAGATGAAAAGATTGAAAATTGCTATCTACGGATCTGCATGCAATAAAACATTGTGTTGTACTCTTTACAGATTCTACGAAGTTAAATCCTTCGATGCTTTGACAATTTAAATTGTCACACATCATTAATGTTGCATCGTCACTCATGAATCATTTGAATCGCTATTAATTACAACTAACTTATTTGACAAGTCAATAAATCATTCGGATCGTCATCGTTCTATAATCATTTCTAGTAATAGCAACTTTCACTTTGAACCAGTCGATGTTTTAATGATATTGAGAAAAGCAGATGAAAAGGGAAAAGGGAAATAAGTTTCCATTCTCTTCGGAAAACGAAGATTTATTTTCCAATGTATAACGTCGCATCTTTGTACTTCCTCATAAAATTTTAATTCGAAGTACGACACAGCCAATGATAAAGAGCGCGAACAAAAAAAAAAAAAATGTTAAAATAGAAATTCGTTAAATTTGACATTCTTCCTTTTTCTCTTGGATTTTTTGATGACGAATGAAGAAAAATGAAAATTCAGTGCATACTGATCACAAACGAGTAATGGAAATACTTGTGGTTAAAGGAACAAATTGAGCATGGTACTCGCTTTTGCAACGGGAATTTATCAGTGGTTGTTCAACGCCAATGTTTGAAATGCTATTTACATCTACATGAGCGAAACGCTGAGAATTGCATCTCAAAAGATGATCTCTGTGGACTCTTCGTTTTAAATATAAAGATACAAAGTTCATGGTGTTGAAATGTACAAAGTACAGTCACAATGTGTTTGTTTATTAAATTTGAGACTGAAAGTAGCAGTGAAATAATCGTTTGAATAACAATATTAGATATTAATAACTTTCAATATCAGTTTAAGAAAGAAATTATAGTACGAGTCAAAGATAAGGTAATCCGGGATCTGAAATAAAAGAAAGAGATAATTGCTTAACTAGATGTATAAAAAAACTTATTTATAATATCGAATAACAATAGAATACTAATGTACATAAAATAAAACAGAAGACAAAGATAATTAATTAAATGTATGAATAAGTGTCAAAATATTGAAAAATGAATGACTTTCAGATTACTTATTTGCCAAATAAGTGATTTCAAATAATAATAGAAAATAAAGGGGTTTGAGATAATAGTTTATGGTTAATATCCGGTACCAGAAAATATAGAATGAAACGCAATACCGAATTATAACAGAATTGTAAAAGTAAAATTATTGAATATTCAACAATTACTAAAATTCAGCCCGTCAAATTACCATTGTTGTTATATAATACGAGATAAGAATTTTCTCTCCGTGCGTTCTCAGTCATTTTTTTACTGCGATCACTTTTACTGTCATAATTAACTAAGTATGAAGAAACATTACTAATTGTTACATAAGTGCATATTCATTCGGCGACTAACAAGTGTCAAAGCGTGAATTGCCAAATGATGTTGTCGTCTGCGAATTTAATGATTAAAAAGATTGCACGAACGAATGAATTACACTTTATGGTAACGATAGATGTATTTCTTTCGAATGTCGTAAAATAAATTTACATTTTCTAATCTAAGCGACGAGCAGGCTTTCTTTATATTTAGTGCGTGAAGAAATCCGCGATGCATGCAATTCAACATGGTAATGTACGTGCCGCAATTATGACCATTCGTGCTGAATTTGAATAATTTTATGATAAATTTAATCAGTCTACGTGCGTGATGATTAATGAGTTAAATATCAGGAAAAGTCGATCATTAAAATATCAGGAAACTTGTATCAATTGGACATTGGTGGAAAATGTTCATGTTTCCCGTACGTCAAAATTCTGAAAATTTTTCTTGGTGCACAACGCAAGATAGAATAGTTACGAGCTAGTGCAAATCGTTTGCAGCAAGTATTGCAGGGAAATTGCAACATGTAATAGAAAGGTATGCTTTTCAGTGTATGAGAGAAAAAAAAAGAACAAAAAAAATTTAGGTTAATACAAATACACGATGATCTTAAACAAAATTGCACGGCTTAAACGGATCTTAAACAAAATTTCTACTAATTATAATTGCGATTGCGTTTCGCTCGATATTATATGCAAACGATATCCCGCAAACGGAGGAAAAAAAGCAATTACATATCAATATTGTGCAATTAGTATACCTCGAATCTTACCAATCAGTATCTATGAAAATCGTGGAAACTTTCTAGTAAAATTCGCTTTTTGAAGGAAATTAAGTTTCTTTTTATTCCTTTTCCTTTTTATTATATGAAAGGCTTAGAGACTAGTGTAAACTACTGTAAATCACATTTAATGGAAATTACATGTTCTATTTATAATTTTTATATTTTATATTTACATATTATTCATAGGTTTGGGCAAAATTATATCTTATGAAAATCGACTTGTGCCTGCCGTGCAAATAATTTTTTGCTGATGAAACCTTCAGTCGACGGAATAGCTTAGTAATTATAACGTAGTAGGCAATTACATTGTAATGACCGCAATACAAGGACTAAAGGATTGAAAATTTTGTCACTAAGAAGGATATTTACATGACATAAGTCGCGTTTAATGAGAGGTGATTTACATTAATTGGATTCGAAGCTTTCTACACGTATGTTTGGCTCTATATGTATTTCGAAAGTGACATATCTTAAATAAAAAAAAAAATTTTTTTTCCAAGATTATTCACATTTATTTATTAAGCACATAATGTTGGTGTCATTTCTATAATCTTTCATAATTTAATTCTTGAAATCCATCTTTGACAGTCTCAATGTCCTTTCAATACAAAACTCAGTTATCAAGAGTTGTAACACTTTCGAAATATGTGCGACGTGTCAGTAGACTTTCGTCAACCAGTATATGATCCTTCAATTTCCAGTGTATGCAGCATGAAATTTCTTCGAAGAAGATAATGATAGAGAACGCTGGTGTATTAGATAACGGTTTCTTCCATCATCGACGGAGATTTTACATGTCGGAAAAGTGATGAACACATAAAGGAGTTGTGTCAAATACCAACAGAATTATCTAGGATTTCTTAAAGTGGAATAAACACGTTGCCTTTAAAATAACGATATTTAGCTGAAGCAAAAATTCTTTTTTTGTAATATCTATGACACTTCGTAAATAGATATCTGGATTTATTTAGATTTATTTATATAGATTTATTTAATTCTTCGTTGCGGCATGCATTAAATTCTTATGGAATTATCTACGATATAACCAGCATAATTATTAGAATAGAAAGGAAAATTATATTCATTTATATCCAACTAGTTAATTTAATTATTTAACTTCTCCAGGGTACAGTATCGATCCAATTATCGAATCTATACAATTTGCGATGGTTTACCGATATTCTTGGTTGATTTCCTTAACAAATAGTTGCCTCTGGTCTTTCGTTTCTTTTTTTGAGCGATTACCAATCACCGTAATTGTGTCAATTCACGTTTTTTCTTTCGTTTCCTCCGATATACCTATCGATGGAAAATCTACCTACCCTCTCCCCCGTCACCATTCTTTAAGAATCGGAAATTTCTTGTCTCCTAGAACTCGTGGTTCGCCGCTCGCCTGTCGACATTTAAATTGTATACCTAATAAAAGAGATCGAGGGCAGAACGTTTAAATTTTACGATTATGGTTTTGAAAAGAGTAGGCCGACACGTGCCAAGTGTCCTTGCCTAAACTATCATTACCGACATGGTCTTCGGCGAAGAGTTTGTCTGACCGTTGCATTCTGTCACTTGTCTCGAGAGAGAAAGGTCGGGTATAATTTTACGAGCGATCGTGAAGTTGCGTTCGAATCCGGGGTTTGAAATTCGTCGTTTACATTCGTCGGATGATTCAGTTGTTTTCAGTCGATGAATTCGTTAAATGGAAAGATTTAATCTCGAGTATAATCGGATTACGAATGATTGTATTAATTCCGTATGATATTGTGCAACTTGAAAGTTACATATCTGTATATTTTATAATTATATTTTATATACTTCACTCTTATGTGTTATATTATTATGTTATTATTAGAAAAGGACCAAACAACAATTCAAAGTACCCAAACATCTTTTCCTGAATTTATTCTGACTAAAAATTTATCCATTTCATTTGAGAATGTTAAGAAAAATGTCTATGTCGCATTGAGAACCATAAGAGTTAATTAATTTAGAAATTCTCGATTTCATTTAATTTTATTCTTAATTACAAAAAATGTATAAAAGAAAAAAAAATATTCCAAAGTTTAGTGATCTAATGATTATTTGTAACCCAATGATACTACTAAACTTTATGTCATTTAAGATATATTATATTTTACATTCTTTATCATAATAATTCGCAATAGAATTGAATTAAATTAAAACTAAAAATTAAATTCAATTAATTCAATTTTAAATTATCATAATCTTCAATGATTTAATGATATCAGTTAATAATTAAAAATTTATCCCGGTGGTTAATGTAAATAGCAATCGACGAGAATTCAAACAAAAGGTGTAAGAACTATGTTTCACTTTTCTTGTGTAACTTTGCACAGACAATAATATGTACGTGCGGTTTAGAGATAGGAAAAAAAGGAACAAAAAATGGCACAATTTTTTTCTTCCATATGATGTAACATTGCCACTGAGCGAACAGTTTAAACATTACCAATAAAGAATGCGAAGTCGAGCGTTTTTCTGTTTTTCCCTCCTTCTTTTTACTATACTTCAAATCGCGCGACTCGGGATCGGAAACCGGTTTATATTTATACAAATTTCGAGGGAGAATGTAAATTTGTGCAATGTGCCGGCCCACTTGCTCAATCAAATGCCACAGAATAAATTAATCAATTTAAAAAAATTGAATTTGATATTTCAGCTTTTCCAAAAGTTATACTAATATTAGTATCTTATTCCTTTATCTTGAGAGCTTGGTTATAATAATTAATAGGTGATAGATAAGAAGTGTTTGCATAGAACACAAAAATTTATAGATGATGTTGAATAGATACCTATCTGACATTTATTAATTATTAATGGTAGAAATATACTTTCTTTCAAATAATTTTGTAGATACAGAAGATATAATGCACTGAAATAAATACAATGTAATATTAAAAATAAACCAATTACAGAACTAACAACTCACTAATCTATAAATCTTCACATGTTCAAAACTTTAATCAACAAAAATTTGACCAAGATTTCAAAAGAAGTAAATATTTTATTTAAAATATCATTTTATTATAAAAATTCCAATTATATTTATAGATTCATATTTATATAAGAGTACTCCATGAGTTAAGTTTTGCTTCTAAAAATATCATATGAAATAATTATTATGTTTTTTGATCATGTTTCAGTCTTCCAATGAATTCGAGCAACGTACCTCACATCGACAGAATGTCAAACATTTACAATAATTCGGTAGTTCGATTTTATCACTATGTATTTCACGACCTATCTGGTGAGAAGCAATATTCTCTTCTTCGAACCTTCCCTATTTTACACTATCCTAGATTAATTACAAATGTTTTTTAGATCCTCGAACGAAGGATTGGTTCCTCATACCATCACCCGTACCTGGCGCTAGCATCCTAATCGGTTATTTGTACTTCATCCTGTCTTGGGGTCCCAGGCACATGGAACACAGGAAACCGTACCAATTAAAGAATATTCTAGTCTTCTACAACTTCCTTCAAGTCCTCCTCAGCTTCTGGCTGTTCTACGAAGGCCTGGACGCGGCTTGGCTTCGAAAATACAGTTGGAAATGTCAACCGGTTGACTACTCAAACTCACCAGACGCGCTCAGGGTATTTCTTGCCATTTCTAACTTTCCCCCTTTCTTTCTTTCTTTCTTT